>PQWD01000543.1:0-40777 GCA_019425675.1 Leucinodes orbonalis
TGTCCTGCTTGCCCAAGCAGCTGTTCACAGCATAATGGACTACATCTTTTAATAGCGTTGTCACAGTACCAGCTTTTGGGATTTTTCAGTTTGGCTATGATTTGCCATCGATAGCTAAGTAAAAGTTTCGAGATAGCTGAACACTGAAAGATACTAATGATTTTCAAAAAGCCAAGCTACGAGATCCGTGGTAAGATAAGAATATTCATAAGTTTCAGATTATTTTAAGAAACAACATTAGAATATTGTTCTATTTTCTTTTGTGACAAAGTAAACAGACGGTCAGGACCTGATAGTAAGTGATATGTTCTGACCATGACAGAATGGCAATTGAAGAAGACAACAACTGATAGATATTCATTATTCTCTATCGATGCCGCACTTCGCTCGTCTCCAAGACACAGATGTTAGGTCTCTAATACCCGGAAATTACAGTGCAGTGCCTCATATTATTACATTTATTATTATTTCAGGTTATATAACCTGACTGTTGAACAACAATTACTTTCAGCGTATTATTTTAAATCCATTCTATTAACTGACGAAACGGCTGGCATTTCATGCGTAAAGCAGACTTTTATATAAAAACGTAAAATGGAACAAGAGCAGCGTAAGGTATTGTGTGCTCTTCATTGTGGGCTCAAACAACTTGTTGATATTAAACCGCTTGGAAATACTCGGTCGGTTTTGCGCCGCCATTTGTTCAGCCTGTTTCAGCTTTGTAATAAAACATTTGGTTACATTACTCTGTTTGAAGTTTTATTTATTTTACATGAAAGTCCAGAATTTAAGCTTTTCGGGTACATTTATGTTACAATTCCTCAAAATATTAAGGTGAAAATATAATGAAAATACGTAATCTGCAAGTTTAAAGTTTTGTAGTCTTTTGTAAGAGTCTTGTATACTTACACGTCTGTTTGCAAAGGATCTATGCAATGCCAATACACCGTATTATATAGGACTGAAGAAAAAACGCAAAGCTATAAGTGAGTGTGCACTCCCAAAGAATCACAGCGCAGTTGCTAACTAGTGACGTTTGCTGTAACGACATGCAGTAATTCATTGTCTGTCTCACTCTTATGTCAAAGAAACAAGCCTTATAACAACCTTAAGTTTAAATTAAAAAATATAGAACCCATTTCTAACCTGAATTACGTAAAACGTTGATAACGTGATACTACAAATTGTATATAAAATAATTTTGCTGGCGTGTTTTGAACGCTAGTAGCAGCTGAAATATAATTCATTAATCATAACAAACGACCTACAATGGAACTTGATATCTCATCTGATACTGTAATTTTGAAAAATGGAACGAGAAACGAAAATACGGTTTTGTGTTATAAAACATATTTAAATTAACTTCGCCTTTCAGTGTGGGAATCATTATGTTTTATTGATGATTTGAGACATTTTTTTCTAACACAAAGTTCGAAAATTTTATTTCAGTAAACGTAATTTTATGGTTGGCAAATATCGAGTCCTGTTTATTTAATATCATTCGCTGGTAAACTAACTCAACTGCCTTTTCGAGTAACGTCGATGAGTGGTATAGCACCTTTTCTTCTCAATTGATATTCAAAGATCTGTTATAATTGAAGATGATTGAAGAACAATATTATGTTATTCAAAGAAGATGGCGAGCGCGTTACATTAACTTTATTTAAAGTTAATGAAAATTTGAACGATGTTAGAGCTATGAGACTGTGTGATTCATTCATTATATCAAATAGGGTTTTAAAGGCAATATGTTTTTATTTATTAAATCATATTTTACTTAGCAACAAAACAAAATAAATTTATTCTTACTGATCTGCGAGAGAAAAACAAGATGGCACTCGACCGTGAAGGCTTTAAGACGTTGTTTCTATTCTAAAATCAACATCGTGCGATCGAACCTGGCGTTTAATGGCCAGAACATCCAGATAATGGCGAATTTAATTGGAGATCAGCCCTTTAAGCCTTTCATTATTGTGTATTTAAAGCCGAATAAACAAGCGTTTTGATTCAGTTCTATAGCGATTGCCTTTTGAATTTGATGTAAGTTATAAAGTCAATTTTACTTTTATTGTTTATAATTAAATCAGTGTCCACTTTGATTCGTATAATTTTCGAATTAAGAAATAATAAATCAAATAAATAATTGGAATAAAAGATCCATAATTAAAGTTTGGTATAACTTATTTAAACACTGTACAATTGTTATGTGGTCTTTATAAAATTCTATTTTGTTAATACAAGAAGAAAAATATTTATATTTCTTTTTGGTGTTCATAATTAATTTAATTTTCATTAAAAACAAGAGTAAATTAATTGTAAGGCTAATAAAAGGTTTCATCAAAAGCATGCTCACATGCGTGGAAACAAATGTTGTTAGTGTCGCTATACAATCAAAATCCCTGCAAACGGCGTACAAAATTATCACGCATTACTATTCTAAATAAATGATCATATTATCAGTTAAAAGAAAAATAAAACAATAAAAAAAGGAAAACCGAAATTCTCTAATAAGTATACAGTTATAAATAGTTGGGATGACTCCACGATGTTAATCCTTGAACGTCGATACTAAAACTGTAATATTAATTGTACCTGGACATGTGAATTGTATTAGTCTGTAAAAGGTATATGTACTTAAAGCTTGATGTCTGGTAAGGCTTTACAAAAAAAAACGATAAAATGTACGTTTGCTATTAATGCCCGTTGTAAACACTAAAATACACTGTTGGAACCTTCACCAAATATCTAAATTAGGTTAACCAAAATTAAATTGCACATTTTTCATGCCATTCTTAGAACCCTGCGGTAAAGGTCAAAGTTCTTTCAAAATAGAAAAGCTGGCGTCCCTTTGTAAGGTAAACACGTGCTCGCATATAATTTTTAGATCTATTGTCCATTAAACATTTCTGGGAAAATTTTAATATCCATATTTGAAAGTCATGTTTTTTATAACGGGATATTTGTGAAAGCCATCAGCGCTATGGCTGCCGCGTTTGCTCAGTCCGGACAAAAATCGCATCCATGCAACGATTTCAGTGCAGTATTCAAAGGAGTTCCTGCATCGGTTCGTTGTTAGCCTACTTTCTCGAAAATCTCTCGAATACGTGTTTATTTTTTTGACAGGATAAAGATGTCAAAGAATTGCTGGGTGAAGTGGATCGAGCTAGGTATCGAGTTAAAAGGAGACTACATTGAGAACTAAATCATAACTTTAGGCTAAGTACTAATCGGACACCCCCGTAATGCCGGGAGCATTACGGATTTCTGAGTACAATTTTAGAAAAGTTATTTTCTTTTCTTTATTTCACAGATAACAATGATCCATTTATGAAATACAAATTTTACTTAAGCTTTGTGGGTGTAGGGAAGCCTCTATTAAAACTTCCTCGATAATTTTGTTGAAGATGATATTTATAGAAATAGAAATTTATATATTAACAAAGGAAAACATCTAATCTTCTTCTGAATAGAACTCTGAAATAATGGAAAATTGGCAGTGAAATATTTACTTCATTAGATATATAAACTAATAAAACTTTCAGTGACTATTTCATAAAAAGTAAAAGTAAAGAAGGATCACCAATTCCAAGTTCTAGAAAAGTCTTTAAAGTTCATCATCAGCTCATTAAACTTCCCTACCGAGGGGCACGAGCCTACCCGTATAGGGTGATTAGGCCTTAGTCGTCCACGCGGGCCCAGTGCGGATTGGACGACTTCAGACACAACCTTCGAATCTCTTCGCAGGCGTGCATGAAGGTTTCCTCACGATGTTTTCCTTCACCGTAAGAGCGTCGGATAACGTACATATATTTTTCGAAAATTCGAAAATACATTGGTACGTGTCGGGATTTGAACCTCAGCCCTCCCGGTAGGAAGGCGATAGTCCACACCACTGAGCCACCGACGCTCTTCTTTAAAGTTATATTGTATTAATTATATGTGTTGTTATAGTTTATTAATTTATTTAACTTGGAAGCAAAACCGGACCAGCTGCCTCCATTCCCTATCCTCATTGAATATTTTACCAGTATGTTTATTTTGGGCATACAATCACAAGGATTCTACGAAAGGAGTTTCGGTTGTTATCTTTGAAAACAGAAACCTTAGCTGTATATAATAAGTATAATGTTTTAATAGGAATAATTAAATTTCACTTTGAAGAAGAAATGGTTCACAAAAAGTTTTAAATAAAATAACATGACAGAAATATCGTCACCTACATAGATTGAGGCTTCTTACTTTTATATGTTACGAGAGTAGACCTGTAATACAAGTCTCTCCAAACCCACAATTTGCACCATTATCACTCATTTCTAACAACTCTATCGTTGAAAACAATAAATCTCTCCCAAAAAAAAGTACATTTAACATTTTATTTTTAAATCTTGCGGCATTTTGATTACCTACTCAATAATTTACCGGGCATTCTACAAAGTTGTTTAAAATTTTAATAGCATTGCCATGTTGTGCATGTTAATGCATTTTATTATATGGTAGGCGATGTCCTTGTTAATGTTATTTCATGTATGGTTTTTATATTTCCCGTTTGTTATATTTTACAATTTTAAGTTTTCGCGAATTGATTCAACATAATTATAGCCTTAAAAGTTAAGCACAGAACAATGACTTCAAAAACACCGTCTCATTAACTAAGTCTCAGTAACTAAGTAGAGTGTTCCATATAATATGTCGTACTTGAACAATTATATTATTTATATATAAAGGTAGATACGCCATTCATGCTTCAAAAACGAACCGCCAAAGAGAATACAGTTTGTAGGCTTTTGTTTAGGTAAATGTACGCTTATTCGAAATATTTGTATGTGTGCTGTCACTGCATTCGGAACATTTTTTCGGTTGTTTTATAAGCATATCTCGAATCTATACTTTTACATTATTGTATTTGAACAAAATCATAATAATATTGAATCAAAAAGTTTTCTTTATAAATCGCATCAAGGATAACGCACGTAACTTATCTGAAACTGCGATAACTTCAAATGGCTGTGGCTATTTATGTAATGGGCAAACCCTAATATTCAACCATTAACTTTCGATAATATTTTTGTTCGAACAAAAAGAAAATGTATTTTGCAAAGTATGGCAAATAAAGTATTTGATTGGAAGAACATAACTTATGTAGTACAAATGATTTATCCTTGGATTGTGGTAGTCATAAATCGACTAAAATAAAATCTATCTTTGATTGGTAATTTCAGGTAAATTTATTAAAAACGGATGGGACTAAAATAGGTTCTAGTCGTCAAATCTTCTTTATAGAAGGAGAAATATTTAATTTTGTTTTTGTATTTTTTTGGCCATAATGTTAAATTAAAATAAATAAAAAATGGCTATCTTTTTCAACGCAGAATATAATGATGTCGCTTTAGATGCTGTGAATGTTTCTTAAGCAACTCATACCGCTTTTCATGAAGCTTACACTTAAAAGCCATGATATTTGACACGTTTCTTTCTAGAACAGTTTTACGTGTAAGTAACTTCCTACATACGTTTCGAGTTCTATCGACCTGGCGATTATGTAGGAATATCCGTTTAAGCCGCAGTCAATCGTACGGTGGTCACCAATATCCGATAACGGACATTGCAAGCGTATGAAGACTTGAACTTGCTAGCATCGATGTTCATTATTCAATTGCAATGGAACGAGATGTGTATTATTTGTTAAGGTTGAATAAGCTCCGAAACCACAGCATCATCTTGAAAATTATTAGTGAAAAACTTAACTTTCCCCGATACATTTTAAAAAATAAATGTAATACTGCATGGTGAGATCCTACTTAAACTCTAAATACCCGTGCGAAAAGTCGATCGTATATTAGGTAGGTATATAATTTTTACTCGATCTGAATATTGAAAATACATTTTGTTAAATCTTTATTTAAACAAACTTTATCATAAGGTATCTTTGGCAAACACATAATACAATTTTGAATAATTAATTTTGGATCACCGGATTCCGAATGATTATAAGAAAATTGAATCCCTGGCTTCCCTTTTTTGGCGTCATTTAGAAAACAATGCTAATGAATATTCTACACAATACAGCTGCAGTTGTACCCCATTGCACCCTGTGATACTAAGATACACCTTATAAAATTACCGTATTCAATATTTCTTTATTTTTCAGATCGCATAAGATTCCAGATACATTTGATCTACGTACGTAAAGAGGAGTAGAATATGTACATACAGTGACCATTATATTTTATTATTATAGATAGGAAACGATGAAAAGACACCTTACAGAAAGTAATAATGTTCGCCCATTGACAATGGTGATATCGGAAGTGTCACCGGTGCGTTACTTCCTTTTAGGGAGTTAATAGGCTCTTGCGTTGTAGATTTCAAAGTCAATTCTTTCGTAAAACCGTTGCCCGTGAGGTTCTATATTAGTAATGCTTATGGAATTTAAAGCAGTGCTTACGTAAACATCAAATCATGAAGGTAAAGAGAATTACTTGATCGGAATATTTGAATATATATATAGTCTACTTAGGGCATAGGATTCCCTTCGGCCCAATGACCCGATTACAAAAATAGTCGCAAGTATACATTGGATGAGAAAAAACAAGGACTGGGGTGTTAAGCGCAGAGTTGGGACGATTATATGGTAGACTCGGTACTGAGTCGTCTTGGCAGGTACCACTGCAGTGCTAGATGTCGTCCCGTGAAATAGAAGTGTTTTGCATACTGTGTCGTGGGATGAGTTGTTGATCTCATTCAATGCTACTCTGTCATGGTCAGGGGTATCACTTACCAGGTGAGCGTCCTGAACGTCCTGTACTCATTATAACAAACAAAAAACATTCATGACAAACCGTGGATATTATAGGTTATCCTATTGAACGTCGGGACTCCATATACATAAGCAAATCTATTGTCTGGCGCCTAAAGGCGTCACTGGTGGACAAAGGGTTAAAAGCATAAATGGAAAGAAAGGCGACTCTTCAAGACTTTACAATGAGAACAAATCAACGGCAAAAAATACGCTGCTTCATTAAATTACACTTACATAACAAAAATAAAGAAGACATTGAAACCAATGCAGAAATATTTTTTGGAAACCGGAACCGTGTAGTCCTTCTCAATCAATAAATGAAATTGGTTATGTAGAGGAAAAAGGAGTATAAATGGCAAGGGAAACTCAACTACGAATGGACATTAATTTCCAAAGTTAACCAATTGCAGAAATATATATATCGACAAGTAGAAATGCAACAGATTAATTAACAGATGACTAAGACGGTACACTGCTTCCGTTATAACGGCCCGGGGACAATAGAGTTAATACTATAATTAATGTCTATGCTAATATAGACACTATATCTCCGACAAACTACGGGAGTAGACGAAGTAGTGATCTACGAATTCTCAAGATTAAATTCCGCGGAATCCTTGCCTTTGTAGCTATTTCACTCAGTAATGCAATTTCAGTTTCGTATAAATTTAAACGACTATCGAACTAGTTATAACTATATTTAAAAAAAACAGGTATAAGTACCTATGGCTTTTATTCTTAAATACATTTTCTTAAAACCCGATTTAAGTTCACCACATCGGTCCGTGGTGACGTATCAAATAGATGTTTGCTGCCGTATTTCTATATTTCAAGGTCAGAAAATTTATTACTATTCCCACCATGGATGATTATATAGAATATAATTTAATTTATTACGCTATCGCAGGTAATAATACGTTTTACATTTTCTATACAAAATGCGAGTTACACTAACTTCGTAAGCAGACGAGCAAAATGGTTAATTCCAAGCGCAGAAGCATTTTAAATGATAAACGCGAGCTGCCATTTCGCCATTTCTGTATATAGTTTGACTCACTGAAGCCAAATTTACCGGAGTACAAAATGTTTTATGTGCTATGCTGTTTCATGTTTGTACTTTTCATTCATAGTCATACAAAATTTGTATGAGTTTATTGACCAAGCTGGTCCAGTGAGGCTTGACAAACAGCAGTGTCGCCCGCAAATTTAAAGAATGCACCATTAGGAGCACTTTTTTAAGATGATTGCTGTATTGGATCCGTCTATAATTGTTTATATTATGTTTTGGTGGTAAACTCGATAATAAGTCATCTAGGTGGGTACATCGCAGTGCCAAATATCGTTTCGTGAAATAGGAGTGCTATGCTCTTTTGTGTTTTGGGAGGAGGGCACTGTAGCTAGGAAAATTACCGGGCATCAAGAGACTTAACATCTGTTGTCTTGGGTGACGGAAGTGTGGCATTGACGGAGAATAACTGTCTATCAGATGTTAATTTTCTTTCAATGCCTCTCTGTCACGGACAGGCGTATCACGTACCATCATTTGAGCGTTCTGGTCGTCCTGTATTTGCGATATTTTAACCAAACTGAAAAAATCAAAGTGGCATACACTATGCGGTTTTCCTTTGGGATTTGAACCCATGACCCCGGATCATATAACGATTTCAGCCCAACGTTGCGCACATTATCACGTAGGAACCTATACTAGGTTACCCCCCTGCAAAGCCCTAAGCTGAGGTACATTACATCAGCTCCCGCCAATTGTCTGGTGAAGCTTTGAAGGCCATATGCGGCCATCAGATTCAATTCTCTACAAAAAATAGAGATGGAGATTTAATAGAGAGATGTTCTTGGTTCATAATTTAAATATTATTATGTATTTTATCAAAGTTATTTTATTATATATTTTATAAACTATCCATATGATTATATATGTTCGTATTGGCCATTGTGTTGGTGAACGCGGCGTAGTGGCTCCTCTTACCTCATCAACAGTGTCTACAGAAGACCAGCGTCAGGACTTCCTATGGTTGTTCTGAGTACTTTGAGTAGGCTACCATTTAGTGCATTTTTTTTTGTTATCTACTTTTTATATTTATATTATACTTAACTGCTTGATAATATTATTATATTTTTACTGATACTTAATTTGATAAAAATTGTGAATATAATTTGTTTTATATAATTATTGTGATAACAAAGAAAAAGAAAAGAGTGATTACTAAGTTTCTTGCTAGATTCTGCTCAGTGGAAAACTACCGTCCGAACCAGTGGTAGCTTCATTTAACATTTTTAAGTGTTCTGTAAGGACCTAAACTGAAAAAACACTTCTCATTTTCATTTTCAATTGAATAAGTTTGAATTTGATTTTTAAAAATTATGTTTAATAATGAATGTTGTAATTGTTATCTGAATAAAATTTTACATTACTTTGTAATATTTTTTTAACAAAGTGCATTTTATTCACAATAAACTGCAAACTATGAGCTTATAACAATATTTTAACGCAAACAAGTGTCCGATAGGACACGCCTGTCGTGTAAAAAACTGTCCTCGAGGGAATTTACACTGTTCAAGGGATAGTTCCGTATATTTTGAGATGTTTTTTCGATCTTCTTGTATGATTGAATTTCATTTGATACGAAAGTAAATAAACAGACGGTTAACTTGATATTTCGTGCTTTTGTATGCTTGAGCAGTCTTCTATGTCAATAATTCTGGGTGAAATAAGTAGTACAACCATTTTGTGAGCATAAACATTTTTGTATGTGTTACGCTTACTTCGTAAGCTCGTAAGTATAATACGTAAGCATTTATAAAGTTAATAAGTATGTAGTTTGATCGCATACTAAAGACTTCAGAGGATAATGTTACGTCACTACTTTGTAGAAGGTTCATAATGAGAGTTATTGTTATAGGTTCTTAAGCTCTAATGTGATAGACGCAGTAGCATCAATCAATTCTCTTAATCTTAGGATGTAAATCACCGAGTTTGCTAGATTGGGTTTATATATTGAAGAACTGAGATTATAAATTGTTAACTCTTAAAAATATGCACTTACTTACTACGTATAACATGACATGAATAGGTAGGTATACTTACTAATTCAATCAGCCGTCTACTACTAGAATATGGTCCTATTCAATGACTTACCGTGCCCCACAGTGTTAACCGTGGTATCTTATACCCGCAGTGAATGTATTTATTCCGGATGAAAGCTAACTTCATAGCCAATACTAAATTCGCTTCATAAAGTCATGTCAAGGCGCGAATGTCACGCGACGTGCGCGCCATGATGCGCCATCCAAATCGTTGCAGCAATTTTCGTGATTATCCGGAACAAACAGACAGACAGACAAATGGACAGACACACAAAGAGACAAAAATAAGTATATTAACCCTTTAAACTCAGTTAGGTACGTTTTCAGTTATTTTCATACAGTTGTAGTTAAACTTTAAAATGTTATCAAATGTATAGTATACCTGAGACGTGATTCAAATGATGTTATACCCGACTCACAAGGATCCCTGAAAAGGCTGCGGAAATACGCCAGTGTAACAATCGAGGGATTTAGTAACGAGCGCCATTGTTTCGCTTGTTGCCAAACGAAAAATGGGCCTACGGTCTATTCAAATTTTCAACCGACCCTAAATTACTGTCGGGAGACATAACTGACGCGTATTCATTACCAGACAACGTGAAACAAAGCTTAGTTATCGTTTGAGACTAAATATACCTAATGTTATATTGTAATGTAACTTTAAAAATATAAGTAGATATTGTACACATAATATGAAAAGGGACATAATAAGTTTATTTGACTTCTACACTTAAAGACAGTTATTTATGTTACAATTTCTCTGTCATCAAATTATTGCAGTCCACTGCTGGATTTCCTCTCTCACTTTGTGCCAGATACCGGTTCTCCAAGTCATCAGTCCATCGGGCCGGAGGGCTCTCTTTGCAACGCTTGCCAAGAATCAGTCGCAACTACAGAAATCTTCTGGTCCAACGGTCATCAGTTCTGCGACATGTATGGTCCACTGCCACTTCAAGTAGCTGATCTAGTGAGCTTAGTTGCCTTTACTAACGCTTCGCTTTCATAGCTTTAGTTTTCGGACGCAAAATGTCATTTCTAAATTTAGCTCAGGTGAAGCCTCGTGTGGCCAAACCCACAGTTAGTGTCCATGTCTTGGCTGCGTATGTTACTCGTAGTACGGGTAAGTACAAAATAATTATCAAAATACTTGACGTAACTAGCCGAATGTATGGCACACAACACCACACTGATACTTTCACGCCTGATTCCTGACGACAGTATCTATTACAGAATTGTTGATGATAAATATTTTCTCTTCACTTATTTCATTCCTACTTATTCTTTATTCCATGACCAGATGTTAAGTCACTTATACTTCGTAAAATTTCTACAACTTTAAGGGTAAGCAGAGATTATTTCTTGGCTTCATTATTCATTTCGTAGCAAATGGAAAATTCTGACGTCTCGTTTTTCATGAATGCTCGACGGCTAAGAGTATTTTTGGCATGAAATTATTTTAAGTCCGCAATTGGACAGTTACTAAGGAATAAAAAATAGCTTACCATTTAAAAGAAAATGTGCCATAAAGCGTGATGGGATATTGCAACTATGTTTACTTTGTGTTATTTATTGAACAATGAACAGACTAAGTTGCTCATCCAATAGGTACCAAACCTATTTGGTAGATGCTACTAACCTAACCTAACCTAACGACATACCAAAACAAGCCGTCGAAGAGTGTTGTTGGCTGATCAGAATGTAATTGTAACCACTCCACCTCAATTCTCTTATGGGTGCCATAAGAGGATTGAAGAAACTATATTCGGTACAGAGAACGTTGCAGTTTCATCTCTTTCAATCAAACTTACCAAGCGTTAAGATTATGGAAAAATTTATTAGAAACAATCTTAAGCTATTTAATAGGGCAGGTGATATTTACCCTCGAAATAAAAGAAATCCAGATAGATTAGTACTTATGTCACTTTATACATGAAAAATTGTTTAAATATGAGTGTCAAAATATATAATATGATTCCAAATAGCCTAAAAATATTAAATAATACATTATTTGTTAAAAAATACAGTTGTGGCTTCTTGAGAAGAATTTTCATCATGTTAGCGAGTTCTTAAACTAAATATATGTACTGCTTTAGTTAACTTTTACATGCCATATTTTTGGCGAAACTGTGAAACTTAATTTGAATATTACCACCAATAATTGTACCATGTTTCATGTAAATAAATAAATTATTATTATATTATTATTATCCTTCAGTATCGCGAAGAGGCCTTCAGTTCTAGAATGGTTACACGTTAAAGTATATTTCAAAAGTATATTAAAAAGAGATAGGCATGCACTCGCAAATAGCGTTTACTCTATCGTTACACCTTACCTTGTCAAATGATAATTTGACAAATGAAACCCAAATGGCGTGCTCAAAAGATAACTAAAATATTTCACGAATAAAAGAAAATATTGTATACCACTGAGTAAATATATTCATGGTTATTAAGGTTCATTAGGTTACGGTTATGTGTTTTACATTTTTATTGCCACGCGACAGTTCGTAGGTTCCTCCTATACAACCGACAATGGTTGGAAAATATTTACTGGTAATTTCGTTAATCTTGTTACAAAAATAATTTACACGCAATGGATAATAAATTTTATATTTACTGGTATTTTGTTAGTACCTAGTATGTTTTACACGTGTGTCTATGAATGTTTGAACCTTTCGAAATGACAGTAACATATGTACTATTCTCGCAGTCCACACTAAGGAGTGAAGGAAAAGTAAAAAATCCTTTTTTCAATGCAGGCACTGTTTCGGAATACACCTGAGGAGAATCTGGGAACACGTAAGGTTTTTAATTCAATTAATTTATTATACAAGTATTGGCAGGCTTGGCGTATCATCTATCGTTTTGGATGACGAATGCAGGGTACACTCATTATGAGTTATAGATTTGCTTCAACACGGCATATTTCTGTACAAGCATACTATTTACATGGTTACTGACTGCGGGACCCAATCCCGCACATCACATTTAAAGTTACTCAACGTGCTCTGGAATAAGCAATGCTCAGTCTCTCTTAAAGATAAAATCAGAAATAATGTTAAGCTATGTCGGTAACTAAAGTTACCGACATAGCTTGCAGGAAGTTGAAGTGGCAGTGGGCTGGTCTCATATGTCGCAGAGCCGATACACGTTGGAGCAGATGAGTTCTGGAGCGGAGACCGCATCTTGACCAGTGCAGCGTAGAACGCCCTCCGGCCCGATAGACTGACGACTTGCGAGGGGTTGCTAGTGGAGGCTGGCGGAGGACCGGGATATCTGGCGCAAAATGGGGGAGACCTAAATCCAACAGTGAATTGCGATTGGTTAAGAAAGAAGAAAGAAAGAACAGGCACCTTTTAAATTAGGCATACGTGTTGATATAGCTGCTACAGTTGTTTGTTTAATTTATCTGAGATTCTTAAAATAAAAATATAAAGACCTCAGGTGGTAGAATAGGTACTGACTTGTCTAGACAATTACCACCGCAGTGCCCGTCCCGTGAAATAGGAGTGTTTTGCACTTCTGTGCTTCGGGATAAGGGCACTGTAGTTAGTAAATTACCGGATATAAGAGATCTAACATCTGTTGTTTTGGGTGGTGGGCGCAGTACGGCATTAATACAGACTTATAACTGTTTTTGAATTGTTGGTCTTAATCAATGTCGGTCTGTCATGTCCTGTACACTTTGTTACATATAAAAAGAAAGATATCATAAAAATCATGCCAACGTTTAGATTTCTCATTCATAACTTATGACGCTAACATTAAAAGTTAAAAAGTTACTTTGAAAACTTTCACAATTAAGAGCTTAGTCTTAAATATTACTGAGATTCAATTCGAAATTTGCTTTCGCAGGTAACACTATAATAGCTCATTATTAAATAAGTAACAATAGTAAGACCACAAAGCGCTTTCGAGACTTTCTTAAACAAAGTTATAATTACGACTTAAGTCTAGATATTAACTAAAGTGAAACAAAGGGCTTAATACGAAGAAATCAGAATAATTTTAATTTATCTTTGGTAACTGTTCATGCCAGTTAAACATTTTAAGTTGATTACTATAAAAACTTATACTGGTCAAAAGTATTTCTGTTGTCTTTTATCGTCAGAATCCCTGACACAAATGAATTTGAATTTAGATGTTAAATGCAACACAAGTAACACAATATATGCTAATCTTTTAAAAGGTAAACATGCAAGATTTACCTGTGAGAAAAGCTGGTTTCGTTTTATGTTTATGTAGTCTATTCAATCTGCAACAATGAAAATTGAACTTTGTTTTGTATACTCGTACAATACAAGTTTATACCTCGTATTTTGCTGTCGGTATTTCATTCATATTTGTCAACCGTCCGCTGATTTTATTTTTTTGTGAAATGTTCTTTTTTATTTAAGTTACTAAAACCGAAGAGTAGTTTATGACCTCAGTTTTTTATACTCTAAGTAAATAGCCGCCAACAGAGTTAAATATTATTTTAATAAGATAAAAATAAAATATGGCCAACTCATAGGTACAATATTTCGAGAAAACTCATTAATAATTAAAATTCCTTTAATAAAGATCGATCAAAACTCCTCCTAAATCCTTGTCCGGCAATCATACAATTCATTTGATTCACCGGTATATACTGGAACAATCTAGACGCGTCCATCATCCGACGATCTGAAATATCACTCCGAATTAATAGAACAAGCTTGGATATCGTTGAAATGGCAATTAATTTAACTGTCACTACACAGAGTAGTCCTAGTGTGTACAGCGTCCGGCTTATGCTGGGTTCTCACTGCGTGTGCTATCACACTCCGCGCCGCACATGTTGATTTCAAAAGTGCCCACTCGCGCCACGCGCAATTAGAACAGCTTGTACGCGCTACGTGCAATGTGCCAGTGACGTGACCCGGAGGGCGTGGGTTCGAATCCAGCGAGGAAATGTAACTTTGTGCGATTTTAGTTTTGTTTAGGAAATTGCAGGCTGAATCACCTGATTGTCCCAAACGAAAGATAATTTCGTGATTCGATTACGCCGTCGGTCCGGCTAGAACCTTACGATTATACACATGTTGCCTATTTCAACCGCAATACATATCCCAACTTGCGCTAGGGACTGGTTGAAAGCATCCAATCGAATAGCTGACACTAGCACGTCACACTAGCACTACCTGGATATCTGACATATTTTTTGTGTTATAAAGTGTATAGGACGGCCAGAACGCTATCTTGTTTGTATCTGATACGCCTGTCCATGATAGGACAGATTAGTAGGAGACCAATAACTGGTTATTATTCTCCAACAACATGTAACTGCGCCTGTTTCTCAAGACGATATACGTTAGGTCTCTTAAGATTAGTAACTTTACTAAAATGGAGATGGATTTAACAAAATGGCCCAAACCTGGACTAAAAGAGTGACTCACCATTATCGTCATAGCAGCCTTATCAGGTTAATCAGTAGACATATTTGTCTACTGCTGAACGAAGGCTTCCTTCAACGACTTCCACGCAGGCCGATTACCAGCAGTCGATATTCGTTTGTTATATGTCACCTTAACCAGGAAAGAGTTACTAAATATATGAAATTTTTAATTAAATTATTGGCTGGAACGAGAGTCTGAAAGTTAATCCAACTAAATAAATGTTCTGAATACTAATATTCCCTTGGCATGAAGGAAGCTTACATGAAGCGGATCTACGAAGAAAATCCCTGAATACATTGAGCGCACGAAGGATTAAGATTTACATTCTCGTAGTTGAATTAAATGTCTATAATAACGTTGTGATCTAATGTTCTGACTATATTTGTTTATATTTGGTTAAAACCTACTCTCAGTCAAAACTAATGTTCAAAATGTTTTAACATTCTGACATTCTAAATTATCTTGAACACAATTAAGTTTTTCAAGCTTGTAAACTTTTTCGATTGTTTTATTACTCACAGCGGAGTTCGAGATAGATTCTCTTTCATGATCACTTTTAAGTCCTCATTTAAAACTAACTCAGACTCAGTGTTGCTCAGAAAATATATCTTTCAGCTCATATTTGTAAATAATAGGTTGACACTTGTACATATTATGCATATAACTCTATTAAAGCAAAATAAAATAGCGCAAAAACAAATGAAATATCACATTCTAAACACAAATAAACAAGCATAAAACGGAAAGAAAGTACTTGGGATTCCTGAATAGTCTGGTACTTTTTAGATCTAATTGGTCAGCTCTATAGCAAGTCATTAATATAATATGCTAGGTTCTAATATTAATATTTTTTTAGGTTATATGCATGTTATTTGTAGTTCTGTGTATAAAAAAAAACTGCCACTGTAATCCTATACACATCCTTTATTTTGTTGTAACTAATTACTGCACATACTTTTTATTACTTGCAAGGTATCCCTAATGAGCCAATCATATTATTTACTACCAATAAATGTCTAGTCAATAAATTTTATAAGATTAATTAAAGTCAATTGAGTTTCAGGATGGGTGTCAATTACTACTTGAATCCCTCAAGAATATGGTCCTTTGCCACCGAACTAAATAATACGGATTCTCACCAGGCCTTCCAAGTCCGAGGGATAATTTCAACCGACGAAGCTTAAAGCTCGCCCGTATTAGGAAGGGTTTCTTCAATTATGTAGTTTCGTATACATATTCAGCGTTTTTACCAAAAAGGTGGTAGTTGAAGTATGATTGAACATCATGAGATATTTTTAGTTTTCTCAAACAAACACGCAGTCTTTGTATTATTAATAATTTTTATTTATTTATTTTTGTGGTCCTTGTATTATTAATATTTGAACTTGTATTTAATAAATAACTTATTATATATGTATTTTAGTAATTACTTTATTTGTTTAAGATATTTTTTTTATTTATATGAGTATGCATGTATTTATGTCATTACTATAAGTGTATTGCCTATTATTAATTTACATTTAGTACATGGTTGTTTGCGTCTACCTTTATTAATATTGTTTTTTCTGTTAACCCTGGCCTGTTGGAAGAAATCTCTTATAGAGATAAGCTAGCCTGTACTTCAATGATTCTTTCTGTGTACTTGAATTATCATGCTATGTACGAATAAATAAGTAAGCTTCGAGTTTAAATTGCTTATCCTCGTACTATATAATATTTTATTGTTCATTTCTATCTAAGTATTTGTTAAAAAATGATAATGTAGTAGTCTGTATTTGGAATCTTCCTTCATTTTTATTGTTTTATATGTATCCAATAGTACCTACCTTGATGGCATGTGGCTATATTATCAAAGATGTAGTATGGATACTAACGTGTTACATGGTATTTTAGTCATGGTATTTAGTTATTACACTGCTTGTTTCCTCTGCCCACAAATACAGATATTCATACTAAAATTACGTTAGTTTATTTGAGATTGTAGGTCACATAAGCGCTAAGCCTATTTTTTTACACAAATGTAAACTAAACAGTTGTTAATTTTTGGTAGGGTTCGAATTCCATCTCATAATCTATCGGTGCTTTCTATATGCATTGCTTTTCTTGAGAACAAGCAATTAATTTTTATGTAAAAAAATAAATAAATATCCTCTGACATTCACACAGCGCCATCTAGCTCCAAGTTTGCGTGAAACTTATGGGTGCTAAACAATGGATAAACATCCTTATAAACAAACTGTAAATATATACAAATAAATACCCAGACAAATACAAACAGAAACGTTGATGCACACAAATGTTTGTACTGCCCGGGAATGACTTTAGATGATTATAATAATTCTAAGGCCATTTCCTTAATTGCATTGTGCCAATCTTATTAGTTTCTCAGTTGACACTATTACGTCTAATTGGCTGAATCTCAGAGATGCTCTTAGTAATTAGTTTGATCTCTGTAGATAACCTAATTGCGAGCATGCCATGAACTTTCGCATATCCCAAACCTCTCAGTGATGTTTTAAATTGATGCCGTTTATGCATCATTCTTTTTTATAGTTGCCGGAGCAAAGTCGGGTTTTATTCCAATGAGTGAAACCAATTTCACGAACAAACTCGACGTACTTTTTATAAAATAATTGAAATATCTGAAATAATATCCGAGTCGATGTATGTTTACGAAAATTTGTTACTCATTTAATACTGCAATACAAGTTTACAAAAATATTTGATTCAATGTGGGCACTTCACGAAACCTCGGGTTATAATCCCGCGGGACACGTCACTTTGTCTGAATTTTCCTAGTTAGGTTAGTACATCGAACATTTTTATGCTTTAAGTCGCGCTTACAATAGATTTTTATATATTTTCCATTTAACATTCGAGTGGCTATGAAATGAAATAAGGAAGTGACAACACAAGTTCTATAACCGATATAGAAAAGGAACCAAAACACAAAATATTCCGAATAAAGTTAAATATGCATCCGTGCGTTCCAGGTGTGCCTTGTAAGGTTGCACGTGACATGTGAAACAGCGATCGGTCATATATAGGCAAACGTTGGCCCCAGCTTTGCTACGAGTACACAGATATGTCAATTACTTTAAATACGAATAACTTTGAACATTTAAGGCGAGGTATTCCGACAAACGCCGCATTTTCAATATTGGAAAACGATAGGAGACACACAAATATTGTGATATAAATTCTAAAAAAAGTGTGTAAGTTGAGGATCTAGCCCAGGTACAATCGCTTTCAGTAACACGATATCATGAATTCCACTCGATAAAAAAATCCTAAAACACCTCTGCTTTGCATGCATTTTCTGTATCATGTCCAAACTAAATTACAGTTTATTTTTGCACAGACTAATAGATAAAGAATATATCTTGGCACATTCGCTGAATATGATTTGATTAAATGATTTCCATATTTACCTTACGTTCCTTTTGCTAGTGTTAAGAAAATAAGAAAGTCTTAAAATTTAACCATAAATTAATAACGAAGAGATACGTTCCGTGGATTTTCTCGATTCTTCCTATTGAAACTACGAATCGTTGCAGTTTCTCATTCCGACGTATTCCCAATTCAGCCAACCTTTCAATTCTCATACGTACATTATAAATCACATGAGCGGTCGATTGCACGGCTCCATAAGTAGAAGGAGTAGTGAACTCGTGACGTTGACGGATTAGGTTAAATAATGTTTACGAGTTTCCGAAATCTGTTAGCGATTTCCGTAAGTAAGCATTTGTTGAATTGCTTTAACTAATTATGTTTCTTAAGTAGTTGTAACTAGGTGGCTTGTTGTACTGCAAATTTTATTGATTCGGTGTTAATGGTGGTTGTTTTATTTTTATGATAGTCATAATGAACGTGATTAGATTTTTTAAAACCGTGATATCTTTACATGTATTTCAGCACAAATCCCGGTTCTAAATATATATTAACAAAACAATAATAACTTCATTTTCAACAACCAGATAATACCATTAGACATTACAAAATATGAATTTGTAAACCGGCCGCTTTGATCCGTTTGTGTTACCCAATACAAATTATAGCCAATTTTGCTTCCACTGTTAGAAATTTTTTGTTCCATTAACAAGAAGAAACGGTTCGGATGATACTTTTTTTACCGCAGAACTATCATAACTTATTATGTCAAACAAAGTCTTGGTCCTCATTCAGCTTCGACCTTTGATAAAACTTGATATTTTGCAAGTCATCAGTCCATCAGATTGAAGGGAGTTTCGCTCTTACATCATTCATTAATATGAAAAAAAAAGAAAATTCACCACAAAATACAGCAAAGATAACCCTTATTTAATTATGGCAAACCCATTTCGAAGTTGCAGTAAACTTTGATATTGCGAAGTTGTTATCCCAAACGAAAATCTTCAAACGACAGGCCGGCTTTCATCTCCATTGTAAGTGAATTTATCAGTGTTATCTTTGTTAAGCCCTATTTCATTTGCAAGTAGTTTGCTACGAAATATACTACTCACCTCCGGATTAAGGCTGAACAGGTTTGAAAAACTGGTTAGCTGGTGAAAAAATTAGTTTAAGCTAGGTATTTTCTTGACTTAAGGTTAAAACAATGACGTGACGGGATATAAGAATTCTACTGTCACCCTCCCTAATTTTCCAGCGGGTGCCGTAACTAACCATTTATTTTTACATGGATACGGTACATACACCAAAAGTTTTTTTTTTAATTTTTGTGTCTGGCTATTTGTTGCTGTTTCGGGTAATCTCGGAAACGGCTGGATCAATGAGGAAAGGACTGTTTTTGGCAAATAGCTGATGTAGAAATAGAAATAGAAATTTTATTTTGCGAGAATGTGGTTAATTACAGATGACAGTTATTTTTATACATTTTCAAGACACATTCACCCAATTGTAATAAGGAAATGTAAAATAAAGTAGAAAATAAATACTTTTAGTAAGTAAGTAAGTATATCTTTTGAGACTGTTATATATAAAATGCTTTTTTAACCCTTCCGTATGACGTACTAAATGAAGCTGATACTTTCAGAAAAAACCAGCGGAAAATCGCGATAGTGAAAGACAAAAAAGGCTTGGTCCTAAAAAGGCTATTTGCAATAGAATAGGTTCTAAACAATCCAAACAATTCGTAGGTCAAAAGTTTACACGAAGCGGCGAAGCGATTACGTAGTTTTTTTTCTGCCAGTTTCAGCGTCATACGTACTAGGCTATAAAAATAATACAATGTAAGGTACCTATATCTATATAAAATGTGGAAATATCACAATTAGTAACATCAAATAGAAACCGATTGTTTAATGTTTGGCTGAAATTAACAAAGTGCCTTTGGCCATTCCTTTTTGATTAGCCACTTACCTTGATCTCGTTTCTTGTAATAGGACATTAAAATAACTTTGCTTTGGTCGTTGTTATTTTTGTTGAAAATGAAAAACATTTAGGTAAGAAAACGGAAGTCAAGTATTATTCGGTTTCAGACCATTTCGTAAGAAATTATATTGTTTACGTTAAAATAAATAAATGCTAGATATGATTGATGACTATAATGTCGAGCACTTTTGTAAAATATTGGAAATTTTGGAAACTGTTTTATTTTAAGCAAATCCGTACAGAGTTAACACAAATATCATAATTTCATTTCATTAAGGCAATAAGCAGACAGATCCCCGATAATATAATAACCATCTCAGGACAAGCCTTGGTTTGATGAAGACTCGATTTTGGATTTAAGTAAGTTTATCACTTCATGAAGTTTACCTGAGTTGTATGATCTCATCATATATTTGTATAACCATTATACAAATTATCCTATTAGGATTTGAAACATGCACTGATCCTTTTCCGCCTACTTGAGGTCCTTCAAAAAAATAAAACAAACATTTAGAAATGAGGCGTTTATTGAACCTCGGAGAACTTAATAATGAAATATTGATTTTATGTATAACCAAATTTGAAATCATAATGTTAGCGCGATATATGTAAGCGCTATCTAGTAGGTATAATGTTATAAACTAGAGCACATTAACTTGCATAAAGAAACCCAAAATATGGAGGTGGTTTTCCGCTTCTTGACCTCTACACAAGTACGAGTTTGTTCTATTAGCATATATGTCTACGCAAAATAAATAATATATTTATAATAAACATAAACTCGAATGAGTTTCTGTTTACACCTAACTGTTTGTTTATTGTAACTGTATTTGTATTTTGTATGAATAAATAAAATAAGAATAATAAGAACCGCAAATTAAATATTTTTTCTAGGAAATTTATCAAGCATCGCAGGATTTTCAATGATTTAATTTACGAAAATCGGCGTAAAATAATACAATTTATATCTCCGTCGAAAGTTGATAAATATCTAGGAAGTGTTTTTAAGCCTAACTTGAAGCAAAATTTGTACCGCTCTAGGACTTATTTATTTATTTATGTTTGGTACACAAACAGGATAGTCTTTACATGAAACACATTAAAATAAAACAGTTGACTGGACAGGACTGTAGCTCAGAGACGGTGTACACAGCGTGATTTCAGGACTTTTAAAAAATATAATAGGCTATAAAAATATGAGAAAAAAGAAAAAGAAACAGAGTTCTAACAAGCTTTCCTAAGTCGTTAAGACTTAATCTTAACAAAGTGTATATTTTTTTTAAAACGGATATAATACTTAATCAAATAAAAATCATTAACATAATTGTTTTACTTCAGACCTTTCATTACTATTGTTTCCTCTTAGGCATTGTGTGAAGGAAATGTCAAATGTCCGTAGAAATGAGGCGTCAATTAAGAACAAAGCGTAAGGGAAATCCTACAAGAAACGAAATAGCTTAGGCCGGCCATGGAGTAAAAACAAAAGGCATCTCAAAGTATGTGGCGGACGAATGCGCAATAAAAGTCGCGGACTCTACAGGAATGACAAATGATCTGAGACGAAATTTTATTACGATTCTTGTCTACTAACGGTTCATTCCTTGAGACATTTTGTTACTTTAACAGATGTCAGAATCAATTTTTACTACATATTTAGTCTAAATATTCAAAACATTAATTTCAACCTAAAGAGTTTTGATAGTTGTTAAATCTTTATATGTTATTCCACCTGCTTGAACTCAGAGTTCAGGCAGGTAATACTTAGGTATTTAATGCAGAAATTAACATGGAAATGCTTTGTTTACTTTTAAAATATTATCAATTATTATTGACTGCTAGAAACCAGTGGAATTAGGGCAGGGAATATTTGATTTAACCCCTAAACGAAGATTTAGCGGTCAATGAAATATTAGACTGCAATAATGACTAATTTTTACTTACCTTTAAAGCCAGCATGATAGACGCTACCTTTTTTGGCCTTGTATAGTACAACTTACGGACAACGACGTGGACTACGTAAGCGTTACGCTTAAGGAGTCTGAGACTGGTGCAATATTAAAAGTACCTGTTTATAAAGCGTTCCTGAACATTATTATGTAAGTTTACTGGTTAAGGTTTATCATTAGCACATGAAACGACCCCACCAAGGGCACGGGCCTTAGTCTTCCATGCGTGCCCATGCGGATTGGCTTACTTCTCGCATAACGTTCGACAATTCGAAATCACGTTGGAACGTGACGGATTTTAAACTGTGCCCTCCCACACAGGATCTGAAGGCAACAGTTAACACCATTGAGCCACCGACGGCCTTATAAGTTAAGTTATATAAAAATATATAATCCTTGGAATGGCAATATTTAATTAGAGTTTTAACTTTACTATAACCAATAAATTGATATTGTGAAATGGTAGTCAGTGGCGTGCACAGAGATTATGAGTAGGGTATGCAAAGTGAGTGACAATAATCTCAAAAATAATAAATATTTATATTTTTTGTCCAACTGAGTGCTGTTGATGACAGCAGATCGCATATGGTTTCTAATCTATAGAGGAAAATGGGCGAATATGTGGAATTTTCGGGGTTGTCGGGATGCACAGGGTATATAGTGCTTATTTGCATATATGGAGTGCACGCCACTCATGATAGTGTAATTACAACGTACTAGAATTTGATTTTAATATAAAATTGTGAAAATCTTATTGAGGGGAGATTTTTGCAAAATATTTATTATATTTTTAATTTATTCATTTCTCTCTTTTTTATCCTCTATAGGCAGACATTTTATCTCCATCTCACCTGATGGTAAGTGATGATGCGGCCGAGGATGGATCATGCCTGCCTAGAAACAGCCTATTTACTCTTGCCTTGAAGACGGCTAGGTTGTAATGATCGGGGAAAACATAAGGAGGTAAAGAAAGAAAGAAAAAACATTTATTGGCCACAAGGAACACAAGTAATAGAATATAAACAAGAAAAACTTACAAATAAACATAAAACAGAACCCAGTGGCCAATCAGGTACAAGCCTCAGCAAACGCTGCAGTAGTTTAACCCACTGCAGCACTGATATTCTGGCTGTACCAGTGGCGAGTGAGTGGGACAGATGAAAAAAGTAAACAACAATATAAAGTCAACATAAAAAAAAATTAACATCATTCGATACACTTAAAAATAACAGAATAACTATAATATACACTTAAATAAAAGAAAGAAAACATTCACAAAAAAAAACAAAAAAGACAATAGGAAAGATAAAAAAAACTGAGATGGGGGGAAGGAAACAGCGCTATTTCACCTGACAAAAATTAAATTATGTGAGACGGAACGCAACCGTTTCCGACCACACCCATAAAATTAGAAAAAATAAAAAGTCTGCGTTTGCCACGTCTTCAGCTTTCACACACAATAAACACTACAATCTACTTTAATTTTACAAAAACAAACTAGCAATGCATTTATTACACAAGAAAACATTACAATTAACTTAAGAATATCAAGCAATAAATCAAAAAATTGAGTGATAAATAAGCGGTAAATAAAATTGAAAATTAAAAATATATAAGAGGTTCAACCTTATGGCCGCACTAGAAGCGCCGGGAAGACATCGCCACCATATGTCGTGAATGATTTAAAGGTATGTACGCCTTCAGATAACTGCATGTCAATCAAATATTTTTTGAGTTTTTTTTCTGAAGGATTATAACAACGAGTTCCATTCCTTTGCGGTGCGCATTAGGTTCGAGGCACCATAGCGGGCTGTGCGGATGTGTGGAATGTGTCACGTAAGGATGAATGTAGTATAGTAATAGTTAATACTCAGTCGATTTTATTAGTACTGACCCGTATCCGCAAACAGGGATACCCGTTAAAAACAAATACGAAACAAGGGAATTAATAAATAAATACCTCATAAAATACCCACAAAGTTCCAACTAACTGCGTAAGAGCTTTTTCTCGTTACTTCAACTGCACAGACGTAAAGCAGGAAAATGCGAAATGAAGATTCCAGAGACTGGGAGCGTTCGCTGTCACGTTCCAAAACTATTCCCGGTTTGTAATAGATACGCGGCTTTGAATTATTGTAACTTTTGGTTATTTGACACCTGTACTGAAAACGAAAACTCCATTAGTCGAGGTTTATGTCAGTACTTCATTGATACTAAACGTGAAGAGGGACCACATGATAGTAAGTGATACCATTGCCTATAAATAAATAAATATTCATTAACATTCAAACAGCGTCATCTAGATCCAAATTAAGCATTGAGCCTGTAATATGAATACTGAAACAGATATATGTTTTTCGTAAAACATACATAGTATACATAAAAAAACACCTAGAATTGTTATAGGACAAACAGACATGTTTGATTGTTCATACACACAAATGTTTTTCTTCCCGGGGATCGAACACGGAACCCTTGGTGTAAAAGCCGACATCTCAACTATTACACCAAATGGGTTGTCAATATATTGTTGTGGCTGGAATCTTGATTTAACTATGATAGACTCGATACTGAGTCGTCCAGGTAGATACCACCGCATGGTGACAGAGCTGACCGTCTTGTTTACATATGCCATAAAAAAAGATTTTCATCCAACATATAGACTCCCTGAGTGTTTTGATTACTAATTTACCTTCATAAGTATATAAAATTCACTTCATCTGTACAGTACAAACACACTCACATAGACACATCAAGCGTACAACACATCATCATTTTTCGTCGAGAGGTAAAAAAACTCTCATACATAAAACAACTGATTCAAAGAAAAGCCCTAAAGTTGAGACAGCCTTTTAGTGGCAATTTTATTTACTAACACCCACTGTTTACTGCTTTATGAAACATAAAATGGAGTTGAGAGTTAAACATAACAATGAGTCACACTAGGACTAATAATAAAAAAGGCTACACATTTTATGAACTGGGGACCACTATAATGCTCATAATAGATGTATTGTGAGAAATATTGCTGTATAAAGTACTTAAGTAGGATTGCGTTTTCAATTCACGATGTGGCTGGTTGAATAATATTTCCGTTCGCTTTTAAACGTATTGTACGAATCTTTTAGTTAAAAGGCTCTATTGATAGCATAAAATATAAACCATGTGGTATAAGACGAACAATGTCTAAGGTTTTGGGTTGGATCCCTCTGTTAGAATTATTAAGCAGACACGTTCATGTCTAGCTCGAAGGTAACCAAAGTTTAATGGGGACAGTGAACATCAAAGTTAGTGCTTTGACGAACAATATTTCAGTAAATGTCAAAACTCGGTCACGTGTCGGCATAAGCAAAGCAAACAAAGCCATTTATGTATCATCATCATCATCAGCTCATTAAACGTCCCCACCGAGGGGCACGAGCCTACCCGTATAGGGCTGATTAGGCCTTAGTCGTCCACGCGGGCCCAGTGTGGGTTGGACGACTTTACGCACAACCTTTGAGTCTCTTCGCAGGCGTGCATGAAGGTTTCCTCACGATGTTTTCCTTCACCGTAAGGGCGTCGGATAACGTACATATACATACATATACATACGTAACACATTGGTACGTGTCGGGATTTGAACCTCAGCCCTCCCGGTAGGAAGACAACAGTCCACCCCATTGAGCCACCGACGCTCTATGTATATGTATGTATTAAAAAATGTATTTATAATATGTGTGTAATTGTATGTATAATATGTATGGATTAAAATAAAAAATTTCAGTATGTTTATCAGTTGTTTAGTACCTAAATACATGCTCTTTGCTTAATATGGGGCTGTGTAGAAAAAAAGCCGTCCCTTACAAAGTGGCAGACACCAGACCCTGTTGACAAATCTCCGGAAGGGCGAGATCCAGTTACAGATAAACACAATTCTTATTTAACTCGACTACTGTTCTCGGACGATACTATATTTATTACCAAACGTAACTTTATTGTGCTCCACTACTGGGCCTTTGTGGAAATCCCTGACAGAAACGTCGAAATACTTTTTCCTCGTGTGAGAATGAATTTTGCTCAGACAATATAATGGGGCCATTGGTGCGTTATTTTTTGTGTTTATTTTCATTTCAACTCTACAACAATATCTTCGAATTTTCGGAATTATATGTACGTTTATCAGACTCTATTACGGTGAAGGAAAACATCGTGAGGAAGCAAGAGCACGCCTGCGAAGAGATTCAAAAGTTGTGCGTGAAGTCGGTCAATCCGCAGTGGGCCGACCTAATCACCTATTACGGGTACGCCCGGGTTCCTCGGTGGGGACGTTTTATTTTTGAGCTGATGATGATGAACTACGTAAGACCAAAATCGAAGCTTTTTAATCATAAAGGAAATAGTCGTAAAATAAATAATAAAACAGATTAAATTCCTGGATTAATGTAGATGCAACACATAATAAAACTTTAAGGTAACTGAAGGAGCCAAACTGACATTTAAATTTTAATAAGACTTTGCCTTAGTTGTTTGAATGCCATGTTTATTTATAAGGTGGATATTTTATTCCGTGTTCAAAGGAACCAAGCGATAAAGGCTGTCCGGAACGGGTAAATCTTGGCCATAATACGTTCGCTTTAATATTTCTGTAGATATTATTATTATTCATTGCATAAAATATTAATAGGCTCAATAGTGTGGACTGTTGCATTCCGACCTGGAGGTTCCAATCCCGCCACGTAAAAATGTGTTTTCGAAATTATATGTACATTATCCGATGCTCTTATGGTGAAGGAAAACATCGTGTGGAAACCTGCGCACGTGGTGTGAGAGATTCAAAGGTGATAAGGCCTATTCACGCTATACGGGTAGGCTCGTGCAACTCGGTGGGGATGTTTAATGTGCTGATGATGATGAACCACGGTTTATTAAATTATCGGGAATAAGAATACATCATCATCATAAGTTCCAACTACAGGGCATGTGTTTTCCTGCACAGCAGTTTCGGGGAGATTGGCCGTAACCCAACCGCGGACTCGATTCTGATTGGAGGGTATTAAAGCCTAAGATAGTAGTTAATAAGGGATAAACGTGTTCTCTAGCGCAGAACCATATTTTTTAAACAATCATTTTAATGTGATTCAGACTGCAATTTTATAACCGAATCGCACAGTTTGTCTTCTACTATGCAGACTTACTTTGGGATTCAATCCATGACCCACAAATCACGCGATCTAAAACGAGCTGGGGGCTTATTGCCATCTAAAACAGCGTTACAACAATATTACTTCGCCTTTTATAGTACAAAAATGCTGACGTATCGTTATATTAATGTGGGATCAATTCAGAAACTTCGTTTTATTTTGAATAATATTTTATTTTATTTCTATACTTCTTTACACAGCGTCATCTAGTCCTAAAGTAAGCATTAAGCCTATAGTATAGAGACTAAGTAATTAACGGATAAACAGTTATATATTTTTTTGTAAATGAACAGAAAACCCCTAGACCAACACTATTTGTTATGTCCGGGGATTGAACCCGGAACCCTAGGTGTACGTAACATCCCAATAAAATACACCACCTGCTTCGTCCCAATAAAAACCTTCAGCAATAAAAGAAACCAAAAATGTTGAATAAATACGGTATGATTAACTTACATGGTTTACCAAACGGCACCCGCATGCACGTATTTATTAACTTCACATTCCGTGAATTTCACAGCCCGTTAATATTTAAGAACAGCCCGTTGTTTGGTTTGCGTTTGTTAAAAAATAAATGCTAACGTGGGTTTTGGATGAAATACAATATCAGTTTGCACAAAGGTTTGTATTTCGGGGTGGAAAATCTGCGATTTTGGTAAAATCAAGTCGTTTTGTAACTCATCAAATATGAATTGAACGAACTTCGAGCATTGTCATGGAAATTTGAAGTTCGAATCAAAAAGTTTGAATTAAATCGTATTCCTGACGATCCTGTAGGTCTCACTTAAATCATATGCTAGCTTTCCCACCGCATAAGTCGGACTTCTTTTCTTATTCTTCTCTGTGCATGCAAGTTAGATGTGAACCTCTTCATCTAGTATTCGAACAGCCTAGTATTTTCAATTTCAAAAAAACGGGTCAGGGTTCTATCTTCTAGCTGAAATTATTTTTAATTATGTAGTTATGTATATATATATATATAAATTTGGGATGGTATGTATGTGTTATATTTATATATCTATGCTTAGTGTATATATATTATAGTTGTATATTTATATATGAATGTGAGGTTTCAGGTAACAACTTAGTTAAATATGTATTTATGTAATAGTTTTTCTTTGTGTATTGCGCACTTTGTCTGCCTGTCTCAGTATGTTTTTTTTTTTTCCTGTCTAGGACTGCTGGAAGAAATTCCATTCGGAATAACAGTACTTTGTACTTTATTTTCTCAATATATGTTCTGACTATTTTGTATTGTCATAAACAATAAAAAATTATAATACTATTGTGGGTTTTAGTTCTTTTTTTCTTATTTGAATAGACGGCAAAAGTTAACTGCTGGATTCAGGACGCCTCTCGACAGCAAACGCTTTTGCTATAAATCTTTGCTTTGACAGGTGAGTTAATTGCTTATTTATGACTCTTTATATGGTGCTTCAGCAGCTAAGGTGGCTCAAGTGAGCTTTAGCCTGCTATGTGGGAAGTAATACCGATGTACTTTGTATACTGCTGTTATAGGGATAGTAGATACGATACTTTGAGCAAGCCACAGTTCAAAGGTGAATGTATTAAGCTGTTTTGTTGATTATTATGTTATTTATATGACGTTTTATTCAAGACGAAGAATTCTAACAAAAGTTCGTTCCTGATAACCTCTGACCAGTTAGATTACTTAATCAATGTGTTTATAGATTTATTTCCACAGAGATTTAAATAAGTCGTTTCCATGAAAATAATTACTTATTGTAACGCTATCAATAATACATTACAAGAAAAATTGGTAACCAATAATACATTACAAGAAAAATACAAACTACTTTATACTTTAACACATAGCAATACGATTAAAAATCATCGATTTAGTCGAATATAATAGGCATACTCGTTTTTCTGAGCACAAAATATATTATTTAAATAATACACATACGCGTTGTAAGGGTTGCCTCACAATTGTAATTGGTGGTAGACTCGGCACTGAGTCGTCTACGTAAGCTTTTGAAGTTTCTACAAACCTTCAAATTTGTTTATATTTTAATATAAGAATATATTTTATAATGCCAAGAGCACTTTGATACAGAGTATCGTGCTTGAGTGCTGTTTCGTGTCCGAAGAGCTCGCCATTAACCAGCTTAGCTCGACACTTATTTATGGACATGTAAGTATTATATAAGAGATCAAGTAATAATGGCCATATTTACTCCGACCGAAGTTCCAGATTGACATGATATTTCAATTTTTAGTTAGAGTTACTGCAGCGTGGTTCAGTATAGACTGGTTATTTATAAGTAATAGTTTTGAGCAGCTGTCGATGGTGTTTTTAATCCCCAAACGTTGACACTTGGATTTTTTTGTTTCTCCGGTTCCGAGGTTTACGTATAGTACAAACCTAAGTAGACATAGATATTTTAATATAGAATACAATACAGTTCTATTTCTTCCATAAAACTAAATGACTCTAATACAAGTATGTATAATTCCAGCTTAACACGCGTAAAATTTATAAGTACTAGATAAAAACATGCCGCTAGATATAATACGATGAGTAGTCCTATGTATAAAAATGTGTGATTTATAATAATAAAGTGTTATAGTGATTTCATTTATTTATTTGGAAGACCTACAGATTTCAAACATTAAAAAGATGTCAATACTAACACTCAGCCAAACACAGGTCTTCACCAATAGTGTTACCCTGCTAATATTATAAAACTATAGAGTTTGTTTGTACTAATCTCAGGAACTACTGATCTGGTTTGAAACGTTTCAGTGTTCGATAACTTATTTACCGAGAAAAGCTATAGATAGACTATATATCATCACGGTAAGTACCATAGGAGTGGAACAGTAAGGAAGAAAACATCGCGAGAAAAACTGCGCACGCCTGCAAAGAGATTTAAAGGATGTGCGTGAAGTCGTTTAACCCGCACTGGGCCTGCGTGGACGACTACGGCCTGTACACCCTTTACGGATTGGCTCGTACCTCGGTGCCTCTGTGAGGACGGTTAATGAGCTGATGATGTAGAAGCCGTGCGCACAATTCCGTATATTATTCTTGACTTCTTTTTCTTTACCTATTCCATAAAAAGCACTCATCGCACTTTAATTGTTTGAAATATTTATTGTCTACTATAATAACGATTTTCTAAGTCGACATTCCATCGGTGTGCGTAGTAGTGCTCTGACAATGCGCTGTAGGTACATATTTATTAGTTACGTTTTAATAAAATATAATACGTACTTGTAAAATATTCCAAACACTGGAAAATGATGAAAAATTCTTAGTACCATTAAAAGTATATTTGTTTCAAACCCTAGCGAGAAGGCGGGGTGAAGTCAGAATTATTCTGTGAGATCGGGTATCTGGGAATTCATTTGCATTCTATTTTAACAATTTTGCTGACAAAAGGATTAATGAAACTCCACATTGGGAGGGAAACAATATCGCTGTCAATCTGTTACGAATTACGACACATAATCGTATGTTATATATTGGATATCCGAACATTTATTCGAATACATCGCTAACATGATTTATTTGTTCGCTACAGATATTACTGACAAAGGTAGCCGTATTAATTTATTAGTAAATAATATTTTCAAGAATTATGTCAATCTTTAGGTATATTCAAGACATTTTTATTTATTAACATGAGCTGTGCTTTGACGAGTAAACATTGAGAAAAAAATATGTAATTTTGGGATACGCAAACATTTTTCTAAGCTGAATTAGAAAAATGTTTTGTGAAGTTTACAAAATCCATAATAAACTCCTCGGCTTCATTTGCTGTAGAGTTTTAGACTTACTCGTATTACATGNATACATCATCATCATAAGTTCCAACTACAGGGCAGTGTTTCCTGCACAGCAGTTTCGGGGAGATTGGCCGTAACCCAACCTGCGGACTCGTATTCTATTGGAGGGTATTAAAGCCTAACATATTAAGATAGTAGTAATTAAGGAATAAACATGTTCTCTAGCGCAGAACCATATTTTTTAAACAATCATTTTAATGTGATTCAGACTGCAATTTTATAACCGAATCGCACAGTTTGTCTTCTACTATGCAGACTTACTTTGGGATTCAATCCATGACCCACAAATCACGCGATCTAAAACGAGCTGGGGGCTTATTGCCATCTAAAACAGCGTTACAACAATATTACTTCGCCTTTTATAGTACAAAAATGCTGACGTATCGTTATATTAATGTGGGATCAATTCAGAAACTTCGTTTTATTTTGAATAATATTTTATTTTATTTCTATACTTCTTTACACAGCGTCATCTAGTCCTAAAGTAAGCATTAAGCCTATAGTATAGAGACTAAGTAATTAACGGATAAACAGTTATATATTTTTTTGTAAATGAACAGAAAACCCCTAGACCAACACTATTTGTTATGTCCGGGGATTGAACCCGGAACCCTAGGTGTACGTAACATCTCAATAAAATACACCACCTGCTTCGTCCCAATAAAAACCTTCAGCAATAAAAGAAACCAAAAATGTTGAATAAATACGGTATGATTAACTTACATGGTTTACCAAACGGCACCCCAAGGCATGCACGTATTTAACTTCACATTCCGTGAATTTCACAGCCCGTTAATATTTAAGAACAGACCGTTGTTTGGTTTGCGTTTGTTAAAAAATAAATGCTAACGTGGGTTTTGGATGAAATACAATATCAGTTTGCACAAAGGTTTGTATTTCGGGGTGGAAAATCTGCGATTTTGGTAAAATCAAGTCGTTTTGTAACTCATCAAATATGAATTGAACGAACTTCGAGCATTGTCATGGAAATTTGAAGTTCGAATCAAAAAGGCTTTGAATTAAATACTATTGTGGGTTTTAGTTCTTTTTTTCTTATTTGAATAGACGGCAAAAGTTAACTGCTGGATTCAGGGACGCCTCTCGACAGCAATCGCTTTTGCTATAACATCTTTGCTTTGACAGGTGAGTTAATTGCTTATTTATGACTCTTTATATGGTGCTTCAGCAGCTAAGGTGGCTCAAGTGAGCTTTAGCCTGCTATGTGGGAAGTAATACCGATGTACTTTGTATACTGCTGTTATACGATACCTTTGAGGCAAGCCACAGTTCAAAGGTGAACGTGTTAAGCTGTTTTGTTGATTATTATGTATTTTAATGACCGTTTTATTCAAGAAGAAGAATTCTAACAAATAGTTCGTTCCTGATAACCAAGCTCTGATCAGTTAGATTACTTAATTAATGTGTTTATAGATTTATTTCCACAGAGATTTAAATAAGTCGTTTCCATGAAAATAATTACTTATTGTAACGCTATCAATAATACATTACAAGAAAATTGGTAACCAATAATACATTACAAGAAAAAAAACTACTTTATACTTTAACACATAGCAATACGATTAAAAATCATCGATTTAGTCGAATATAATAGGCATACTCGTTTTTCTGAGCACAAAATATATTATTTAAATAATACACATACGCGTTGTAAGGGTTGCCTCACAATTGTAATTGGTGGTAGACTCGGCACTGAGTCGTCTACGTAAGCTTTTGAAGTTTCTACAAACCTTCAAATTTGTTTATATTTTAATATAAGAATATATTTTATATGCCAAGAGCACTTTGATACAGAGTATCGTGCTTGAGTGCTGTTTCGTGTCCGAAGAGCTCGCCATTAACCAGCTTAGCTCGACACTTATTTATGGACATGTAAGTATTATAAGAGATCAAGTAATAATGGCCATATTTACTCCGACCGAAGTTCCAGATTGACATGATATTTCAATTTTTAGTTAGAGTTACTGCAGCGTGGTCCAGTATAGACTGGTTATTTATAAGTAATAGTTTTGAGCAGCTGTCGATGGTGTTTTTAATCCCCAAACGTTGACACTTGGATTTTTTTGTTTCTCTCCGGTTCCGAGGTTTACGTAGAGTACAAACCTAAGTAACATAGATATTTTAATATAAATACAATACAGTTCTATTTCTTCCATAAAACTAAATGACTCTAATACAAGTATGTATAATTCCAGCTTAACACGCGTAAAATTTATAAGTACTAGATAAAAACATGCCGCTAGATATAATACGATAAGTAGTCCTATGTATAAAATGTGTGTGATTTATAATAATAAAGTGTTATAGTGATTTCATTTATTTACTTGGAAGACCTACAGATTTCAAACATTAAAAAGATGTCAATACTAACACTCAGCCAAACACAGGTCTTCACCAATAGTGTTACCCTGCTAATATTATAAAACTATAGAGTTTGTTTGTACTAATCTCAGGAACTACTGATCTGGTTTGAAACGTTTCAGTGTTCGATAACTTATTTACCGAGAAAAGCTATATAGACTATATATCATCACGGTAAGTACCATAGGAGTGGAACAGTAAGGAAGAAAACATCGCGAGAAAAACTGCGCACGCCTGCAAAGAGATTTAAAGGATGTGCGTGAAGTCGTCCAACCGCACTGGGCCTGCGTGGACGACTACGGCCTGTACACCTTTTACGGATTGGCTCGTACCTCGGTGCCTCTGTGAGGACGGTTAATGAGCTGATGATGTAGAAGCCGTGCGCACAATTCCGTATATTATTCTTGACTTCTTTTTCTTTACCTATTCCATAAAAAGCACTCATCGCACTTTAATTGTTTGAAATATTTATTGTCTACTATAATATTTTCTAAGTCGACATTCCATCGGTGTGCGTAGTAGTGCTCTGACAATGCGCTGTAGGTACATATTTATTAGTTACGTTTTAATAAAATATAATACGTACTTGTAAAATATTCCAAACACTGGAAAATGATGAAAATATTCTTAGTACCATTAAAAGTATATTTGTTTCAAACCCTAGCGAGAAGGCGGGGTGAAGTCAGAATTATTCTGTGAGATCGGGTATCTGGGAATTCATTTGCATTCTATTTAACAATTTTGCTGACAAAAGGATTAATGAAACTCCACATTGGGAGGGAAACAATATCGCTGTCAATCTGTTACGAATTACGACACATAATCGTATGTTATATTGGATATCCGAACATTTATTCGAATACATCGCTAACATGATTTATTTGTTCGCTACAGATATTACTGACAAAGGTAGCCGTATTAATTTATTAGTAAATAATATTTCAAGAATTATGTCAATCTTTAGGTATATTCAAGACATTTTTATTTATTAACATGAGCTGTGCTTTGACGAGTAAACATTGAGAAAAAAATATGTAATTTTGGGGTACGCAAACACTTTTTCTAAGCTGAATTAGAAAAATGTTTTGTGAAGTTCTACAAAATCCATAATAAACTCCTCGGCTTCATTTGCTGTAGAATTTTAGACTTACTCGTATTAACATTTCATAACCTTAAAAGAAGGTCGTAAAAAAGTTGGTAAATAATAGAACATTTTAGGAACGATAAATATTTTTATGAATATTTCAATACGAAGTCGGTACAAACCATCTTCATTATGATTTTACTACCAGTTTAGATTTAAATACTACACTAGGATTACTAGGAAATATGTCCTAGGATTTTCGTACTCAGTCTTTTTTGTTTAACCGTTCAGGAGGGAGTTTGATTGTCTTATCTTGTTTTTACCCGTCATTATTTATAACTTACTCTAAACCAAAAATATAAATGTATATATAACACAATTATGACATTTGTGTTTTTAATAGCTTTGTACTGGTTTAACGAGTGAGTTAATTTGTCAAAAAAATACCATGACTTTAAATTTTCCAGTTACAAGCTGGTAACTGTTGCAAGTTTCAGTTCGCATAACCTACGCAATAAACAAAAAATATAGCTTATTAAACATAGGACTAGTTACATTAGCAAATCGCTTTTATTTAATGGTGTACTGCTTTTCAATAATTTACCAAATGCTATAAAAGAAAGCGGTAGCATACATATGTATAAAGACAGACTTAAAAATGATGTTGCCGAACTATAACTTACATATACCTTATAAATGACCTACCTACTAAAAAAACAGCTTTAGCTTCAGCGGCAGGAATAAAAATACTCGTCCAATCCATTTCCATAATAAAATCGGTTGAAAATGCACTGAGAAGCGATATATTAAAGCGGAGCCAAAACATCATGCTGATTAGAATGATCATAATCGTCGACTATCTTAGATATATATCTACTTTCATATAAAATTAGTGTAGAAGAAATTCAAAATCTGATATTAACAACGCTGATTATTTACCTACAACAAGTACTTAAGGAGAAACATCCAAAAATAATGTGTAACAGAGTGTGTACATATATATGTGTACAGATACATGTGTATCTTTTTATTACGGTCCTTTATATATTGGTTTAAAAAATGTCGCCTAGTAAATTGTTCTAATGGTACAGTCAATGTATCGAAAAAGAAATAACAAACTTCTTTCTGCCACCATAGCATTTCAAAACGCAAACAAAGTTCTTCTCAACAATCGTATTTTTTGCAAATATCTGTTTATTGTTTGTGGTGGACAGTACAGTTTTTTCTATTTATGATAAACGATCAGTGTTTTATAAGCAAAAATAAACGAACGAATATTCTAGATCGCTAAACGAAGGACTGAACTACTGTTTCCCCGTAGCTTTATTTGAATGACGGTAATTCATTATTATGATCACCACAATTTTAAGAGCATTACTTTAAAAGGGTGCCTAAAACGCGTACAATTAAGATGTACCATCCACCGTGTCCTAAACCTCTGGAGCTTCAAAGGCTATATTAAAGGGTGCTAATTGGCAGAGAGGACTCATTATTTAATTAAGAAGCGAGTAGCGGGATTTACCGGCTTTTTGTTCGTTAATTATGAATGACACATATGTGCCTCGTGAAGGTTTATCGCTTATTATTATATTAACTACGCATTTAATCATGTAAAAAGTTACATTTATGGAAGTTTGTTTTGTGTTTCAATTCATGATTATTAACCTACCAACGATTATTAAAGGCGTCCGTGGCTAATTGGTGTGGACTGTTGCCTTCCGATCTGGTTCAAATGAGCAGGTTCAAATCCCGCCACGTACCAATATGTCTATTCAAATTTTTTAAATTATATGTACGTTTATCCGACGTTTTTACTCGTGGAAGTAAATTTGACTGGGTAATATCATAAATTATACTCAGATCAGTGAAGCTTTTTTTTCCGAACTGACTACAAATGTTGGCCGCAGATGGCCTTTACAGCTTCACCGGGCAGTTGGCGAGCGCAGATGACTCGCTCTCAGACTTAAATTTACAAACGAGCCTTAGGGTCAAGGGTTTGTGACAGTCATACTATAAAGTATGACTGTCACAAATATGTAATTAAATCAATCAATCAATCAATATGTAATTCAAACCTGCTGTAATAATGTAAAATTGATAAAAAATTACAGTTCAATAAAAACACTTGTAATAATACGCAAAATACTTTCAATGTCATCTGCCGATATATCCGAAGCTATGGTGACTCTCTTACACGTATTGGACTAACGCGAACTTATCCACTATTCGACGTGTAACACAAGTAAGTTTGGTTCTGGTCCCAAAATAAGTAAACTGGAAATAGATATTTCAAATATGCAAGATTTCTAATGAACAAGTCCTTAGGGCCGTCTACCTACTAATGAAAAGCAACGGTGATCGTATAAATCCAATGCAATATAAACTCACAACCAGTTCGCATTCTGTACGGTATGAAGAGAGGCAGAGCTCAATTGGGTTGAAGAGAGAGTGCGAGTGACGTATATTGATGACCAGGTACTCGTGTGTACTTGTGTGCACTTGGCTTATGAATTAAAAACATCTCGTGTCCCCATACGTATAAAGTAAAAGTACGTAAAACGTTTTTTTTTTAATTATTTCAGATTTCAGGGATATGGAATGAATATTTTAAAGAATTTGTCACACTGGTGTTACTACGAGTCAGGACTCGATTTATTAACAAAATTATTATGCTGGCAGTATATTTTTTTAAGGTACCAGGTTAACATGGTACAGGAAGGATCGTGGAAGTAAAGAAAACACAGCAATGTATTGTCATAGGATGCTTCTAGGGTATTATGGTGCGTTCCTTCGTACTTTAGAAGTTACGGTAAGTAAAACTACGTTAAAATCATTTATAATTATGATGTGAAATTAGGGCAGTTACTTTAATAAATATTTCATACTAATAATAAAAACAATATACTAAATTTGACTGACTTAAATGTTAGCTTGACGACTTGAGTTTTTTTATATAGCTGTATAAAAAATAAAATTCTAAACAAGAAAAGGTTTTGCGTATATTTTAAATAGTATTACTACCTTAATTTTTTACATTCTTATCAATTAACTAGACATTTATATGCAAAGCTACTTACCAAAAACTTCCTCTCAGGTTCCTAGGTGACGAACCTTAAAAAGAAACATTGATATGATTAAGTAGCAAGAAATATATTATTTGATGTAAAGATCTTTTGACAAACGCTAAGGCGGCACTTCAAAAGAAGAACAAAAGTAGCACATTTGCGAACTTGGCTTGGCTTATTCCCGGCTCGACTCGATATGCTTTGGTCCAATAGAAAACTAAATATTTTACAGCTTTACTTTTCTGTAACAATACTTGGTTCAATATTAATAACTTTTTATGAAATAATTAATTAGTCAAGGAATGTGATCCGTAGACATAATATTAATTCAAACATCCCATTATCCAGTCTAACGCGAAATTACTTGCCCGTCGTATATTAATTCGATACCCCACTTAGTAATATTTGGGCATACCTATTGCTTGTTATAAAATACCAAGTACTCCTCATTAGTTATCCCCAAAGTGCCCTGAGTATATTGTTTTATTAACCAGATAAAAGTTTAGAAACTATTTTGCTTGTTGCTAAAACAAGTTGATGAACGTGGTCTGGTACGGTAACAGCTTTTTCATTGGAATGAGACTGCCATTTTCCACACACAATTACGTGCACACACACACTCCTTTTATTTATTACATACTTTATTGCACGTTCACAAAAAAAAAAACATAAAAATGTATTGATGATTAATGTTCATTGATCATTATGTCTTACCAGCTCGAATTCAAATTCAAATGTTTTATTTGAAACTAAGTGTACAAAGGTTCTTAAGTTTTAGTATGGTACTTACAACTTTTCGGTAAATGTAACAACTTAGTGACCCTTTTTGGGTATGGCAAACAATTAATTAGCTTAAATATTTTTCATTATACATTTAAAAATACAATTTTCTCAGTTTGCCTTTGTCAACTTATTGTATCTTACTGTGGTGGCTACTCTATACGTCTAATGGTATCTCTGTTAACGGATCTTCATACGCCTTGGCCGAGATACGCCTTACGCCTAATAGGTATATCTGTTAAACGAACCTCATAAGCACTGGCTGAGATAAATATGAGGACCAACAAAGGCCAATAGCGAAAAGTCCTCCCAAAAGAAAAACCCTAATTTTCTTACCCGTATAAAGTCTGCAGAATCCAGTCCGAGTTCAATAATTCGAAGTAGTGAAATTCACAAAAACAGATTAATACGAAGAGCAGCAAGTTAAATACGATAACTGGAATCGGAACTCTATTAAAAGCCAACTTTATCCATTTTACTTAAAATGGGTTTTAAAAGCATTTCAATGTCAAGTTAATGAAATTTGTTACGTTTAATCTTTTTAGCTTCCCCTGACTTAGAGATGTAAAAATTGAATTAGGTTTTACGTCCTACGCTGGCATAATTCCACTAAATCTTTTGAAGGTAAAAAGAGTGCCAAGCTCTTGTAAAATATATGAAGCATATACCTGCAGCGTATATATGTGGTATATGGTACTGAAGCCTTTACAGCACCTGCCTTGTTAGGGAGGCTGTAATTCGGCAAAAACGGTGAGTCTGGTTTGGATGAGGCTAGATTACCACCGTTGGTTTTCAGACTAATCAGCTGGCTTTGCCCAACAGACATGTTGCTCGCAAACACATTGGAACCTCGGTTCTGTTCTATCGCCTCTCCAATACACTAATATTGACGAATATCGCGTCGCAAGGAACCTGGATATATATGGCATCGTCTGATGACTACAGCTATGTATATCGTCTCGTCGCCATGAGGTTGCTAATATATACATATGCTGTACAAAAATAATAATATTTAATGGTTAAACTAAATATGCATATTGAAGTCTGACTTGGCTCAAACACTACTGTGCGCATAGATTTGTTATTAAAGCGCAGAAAAGGGGCCCAAGTGGTATTGATATCTGTCCTTAATTGCTTTTACGGGATTAATTCGGGCCTTGCTACGGTAAACGTAACATTGTCGTTTACCTGAGCGCTTTTCTTTGTTTTTTTAGCTTTATACCTCAGTGTTATAATAATGCTTACAGCGAATTACTTCGCTTGTAAAAATAACATCCCATAGACGGCATCAAGGTTGAGGGGATAACTTGTATTAGCTTTTCTGGAAATGGACATTAAAGAAATAATAGCTTACAAAGTAACAAAAAAATCAATATATTGCTACGTAAAATTTTAAAAAGGCTGATTTCTGTAAGAATTGTAATTAAACCTTTTATTAATATAACATCAATATTTTTATCGGTTATCTAGTACCTTGTGGAGACCGTGTTAAAGGCTGTTAGCGTGGGTACTTTGATCTGACCTTCTCTGCTGATATTAAACAATTGAACGCCGGGAATCGAGACACAATAGAAAATGTATTGTGTCTGGCCCTCTTTCTGCTCATCGTCAATTTAACCAGGTCAATTCAAATACAAGAAATTTATAAATAACATTCAACTTCAACTCTAAATTGCGAAGGAAAAGTTATTATTTCTAGTAACTTTACTATCGTTATTTGAATAGAACATTTACATATATTACAGCATTTTTTGTTAGTAATCCAAATAGTAAGGTAATATTAATAAATATCATATTCCATTCATGCTCTAAATTTGAATGTGACTAAGTGAAACTAAA
>PQWD01000543.1:43705-68161 GCA_019425675.1 Leucinodes orbonalis
TACAAAAACCGATGGATATTAGGCACTTTGCCAGCACCAAGTAGGGCAAGTATACAGTTATTATAGCAATTGTTTACGCAATCTGTGTACAATAACTGATCCAATCGCTAGTTGTGTTGTACTTCAATAAACTCATGTTGATTGAAGCGAAGTAATGGTAACGGATAAGCGGCCTGCAGTATTATTTTCGAAGCATTTTATACTGGAATTTGACACTTCATGTGGTTTTCAGTATACATCCTACTATTAAAAATACTAATGTGTTTAGGGCCCTTTAGATTTAATTTTTTGAATTAAATTTTAAAAATTAAAATTTTTTGGAAATTTATTAAACAATATATAATCTTCTTCTCTTTTTCTTCCTCAGCGTTGAGTACGTTTTTTCAACTTCCGGAAGAAAGCAATCATTATATAGCTAGTCCTAGTTTATTTCCAGTAATACAAACAACGAACACTAATTAACTGATTGTTAATGTCTCATACTGGCTCCACTATCACATCAACTAATAATTGAGTAGGCGTGTTAACTTTCCCATTTGTAAATCACTTAGTTTCACGAACTAAGTTATGCCACGCATGAACATTACGTTCAACCTATGTCGTATCTATCTATGGATAATATCTGTAGATCATTAATATTCAATAACTCCTTGAGTGAGCCATGTCAATAGGTAACCTGTGACGTATTCAGGGCAGTCTGGGTGACTTGTAGGAAGGGTTGTCACATGAATTGACTATTTCTAGTTAATATTATTAAATATAAATAAATATCGACTAACACAGCGCCATCTAGATCAATATTAAGCGAGGAGCTTGTAGTTAGGGTACTAAACAGCTGATAAATATACTTTCATATTTTTTTGTAAATACATACATATAATACATAGAAACACCAAGACCATTACAAACAGACAAGTTCATGCACACAAATGTTTGTAATGCCCGGGAATCGAACGTGGAACCCTTGACGTAGTAGCCGTCGTCTCGACCATTACACCACATTAAAACAGTATTAGTGTAAGGATACGTCAGCATTTTTGTATTAGAAAAGACGAAGTTATACTAGAAGTTATATTATTTTATCACTGTTTTAAGAGATGGCGGTAACCCCCCTGTAGTAGGTTTTTATTTATTTATTTATCTTCATTAATGAAATTGACAGCTTAATATAATACATATGTTTAGTGTTAATGACATAATACATAAGCACTTAAAAATGTCCACTGCTAAGTTAGACATAAAAATACAAAGCATGAAAAAAGTCATAGACATACATTTATTAACTTCGAGCATAATAATATGTTCGATATTAGCAATAGGATATAAAGAAAACATATTTTTAATATTTTAATAAGAAAAAAGAGAGAACAAAATTACTATAGTTCCGCTTCACACTTTCATGAAAGATGTCTATATGATTGTTATTGGCATTGAATGCATTACAAGCTCAAATGACAAAGCTTTTCATACTATTGTTACATTTACAAATAGGTGTGACAAAAGTATTTTTGTGGTGCGCATTACGTCGGGAACATTTGAAAAGTGTTTTACTTAAGATGTAAGGACAATGGACATGGTTATTGATGATTTTAAATAAAAGAACCTGATCTCTGTGATTATCCGTATCAAAATTTTTATATCTAAATTTAAGTCTTTAGGAATTTATTTTGTATGTCCTCAATTTGATCAACATATTTAGCATACATTGGATCCCAAACAGTTGAAGCGTATTCAAGCTCGAAGTTGTCGTTTTTGAGTGAAAATTTATGTTTTTTTACTTTGGTTGTAGTTAGGCGATGATTGTCCAATAAACTGGATCGTTGCGTAAGCACCTTTAAGCTTAAACTTCTCAGCCATTACACCAAAAGTCTTTAGCACAGTGACAACCCTAGCCTCAGACACAATCTTGCCTCTATTAAATTAGACTAGATCCATTACAGACAAGTAGGTACGAACCAAAGTGCGCTTCCAGCGGTTATGCGGACGGAATACGAAGAGCGATAATGGTACTGTCGTTTAACACTTGCTTTATTGCAATTTAAATTCTGCTTACGAAGTTCTAGATCATAATTATTGTCATCGACCTATTTTGATTACTTAGTTTACTGTACAGTTCTCTTCCTTGGTCGTACGTCTGGAACCGCTGTCAGTCACTTTACTTACGTCCGCAGTTTTTCATAGTCGAGAAATACGAAATTCTATTCATAACTGTTGCTTTTTTAACTGAACAGCTTAGTATTAAACACGGGACTGCTATACTTTCCAAAAGGGGAAGATACGCATCGGTAACAATTCTGGTGTCCCTATTGCATTGTACCCACTGATCACCATGTGTCTCTTTTACTTGTATGCTCCCTATTACATCAAAGTTATGGTCTAAATGCTGCATTTTTTCTTAGTAAATGCTATAATAAAAAAAACAATATTAGCATATAAATCTATGTGTTTTTGTCGTAGATGCAAAACATTCAGTACTTATTTCCGTCAAATTAACACGGTTTGGCAACAAAACGGAAATGTTAATGATGCTGATAATACCCTTTCGTTTCTCATTATGCTAACGAATCGTATAACTTACCAAAATAAATACATGTTTGACATTTTGTGTTGAAGAATATACTAATAAAATTTCACGGTCATTCCGCAAAGAGGAACTCGTACAACCTCTCTTCAACCTAGCACAGTTTTGACACAACGATTGCCAGACTCCACCAGCGTTTCGCAAATTGTCAGTCAATCGGGCCGAAAGGCGTCTTACTTTACGCTAACCAAGACACGGTCTTACAAATAACATCATCTGATTATACTCTTAAGGTAAACAGCATAGCCCACTCAATAACGCGTAGAATGAATTAGTATTAGACTTGTGAATTAATACCGCAGTCAGTCATTACTCATTTATGTAAGAGTCTTTAAACATTGCGGAGTTGCTGACGTTGTTAGCTTCTTGTTGTAGCTCAACTGAATCCTTCTTTAACCTTTGCCGTAAACTTAGGTCGGCCCAATTGTACAGGTAGAAACATTGCTGTACAACCTACAGAAAGACGTCAACGACGCTTATCGGTTGTGACTTTCGTCTTGTCCAGATTCATGCCTAGGCCAACGCATCGGAAAGATTCATTTAGGGATTTTATTATTATTATAAAACATTCTACATTGACGTTGACGCCTGGTTCAGACCAGCCGGAAGTTAAAGACGAGAGAAATATTTCCAGTGCATTTGTGTTTCGGGAATATAACTTTTGTCTTATACAGTTTGGCAAATGAATGAGTCTTGTCCACTGATTTTGGATTTTAACAGTTATCGTTGCTGCGCTGGATAGAAATTTGAACACTTTTATATATCACTAGTCAATACTGCATCGCTGCAGAGCCAGAACCGCCCAGATGTCAATGAAGATGGAGGATTTATCGAAGTTCACTTTTTTTGTATTTATTAGAAATATTGATCGAGTTTTCAGTAAAATAATTTTGAGGCATATTTCCCATTGTGATTTATATTAATAAGGCTGAGTTTTCTTAATTAGAAGTTCATTAATAAATCCTTAACTATAGCAGATATTTTTTAGATATCTAGGTGTATTTTATTTGCATATTGCGTCCTATATAGATACATCAGTCACTGTAGCTCGCACTCTAATTCTTTTTATTGGCATGTTATTCTCGCCGTTCCGTATAATAAAACATCAAAGTTCTCAATATAGACTCCGATCATTGGTTCGGCCAGCACTAGCTCCTATCACAACATAATATCGAGCTGAGAGATCGGGTATCGGGTGACTGGCTTTGGCAATATGCCAAGCATTCTTAAGGTATGTAGCGTGTTCCGTCTGCCCCTTTTAAAATCGTATATCACCTGTCTAAACATATTTAACAAATAAAATGAATAATAAAACTAACATGTTTTGCCACGTTAATTGAGTGTATCTGCCCGTATTTTCACTTATTCCAGTTTAACTTGTAGAAGAGCCAGCTGAATAATGTATAAGATCTCAATTGAAAAGACTTTTATTTTTAATTTCGATTTTGCAGAAGTTACAAAGGTCACGTATTATATGATTATACCTATTCCCAAAAATGTATGCTACTCACGGGAATGAGTTGTTGAATTGAGTACGGAACAAACTTTCATTTTAATGACTTGTTTTTATATCAAGACTTAAATTTGAAAACAAAAAGGCTGAAAAGGTTTCCTTAAGTTGTGACTATTCTAACTAAAACTCAAATAAAAGTTGTCGTTATTTGTTTTTAGCAAATTATTGGGAAATGTATAATGTACTACTAAAAACAGACTTGTTTGCTTTTATGAAACTTTTAACTTTTATACGGATTGAACCTAGAGCTGAAACCTAATGAGTTTTTTTTTTAGGTCTACCAACACTTGACAACACTTACAGATAGATAAAATATAATATTTAAAGACAAAGACAGAGTGTATCAAGCTATGACAGGTAAACATCTCGTGAAAATAGAAGGAAATATTACGTAATGTAGTACCTACATAGGCTTATAAGGATATTATTATCTTACCTGTGTAATAGCTTCTTCTTATTTAACATTTACTTCACGTGTATCACATAAAGCAATTCCGCGGTCATCGTTATCTATATTAAAGTAATTTCATACAGATTCGACTTTGCCTGCACTTTGAGATGCCTTCGGTGAAAGGCTCTGCACTCTTATTATTGAGTGTTGATCCGGTCTATGGTTCGAATTTATTTACACGACAAGAAGCAAACTTATGGCTTAGAAAATTTGGTCACTATAAAAGCAGGTCAAATTATATTACTTATCATATTATATCGTTTATCGTATGAACCTATAAAAAAGTATGAGATTCTATCGAACTTGGACGAAACTTTGACCCGATTTTTAGAGGCCCGTGATCCAAGTTCGGACATCTTCCGACAATTTATGGAACTTCGTTCTTCTTGTTTTGACGACATTTTTTATGATCGTCCGTGCCAGGCCTCAGAGATTATCTTATACATAGCAAGACTATATTTTACAACATCAATGGAAACAAAATATAAATTTAATGGAAACAATTATTTTCCTGCAGCAATTTGAACTAAGTCATACTCAAGCTCATTTGCAATAGAATTGCGGCTGAAAGTATAAAGATATTTTACAAATAACTGACTTAGGAAGGTTCCTACTATCCGTCTAACATTAGCAATCTTACTGATTAAAATTTTAACTAGAATTGAACAAAGCTTAAACGGTTGCAGTTGTGTATAAAAAACAACATTTTACATTTCTTGATAAATTTCAGTGACTTTGTAGTCATCATGGTGATGGGCAGACTCGGTATCCGCTATTTACGCGAACCGGAAAACGTTTCAGAATAATAATGACCACCTACATATATCAGGTAAGGTAAGGAATCTGTTTCTTTATGTTTTATGTAAGCTAAAAATAATAAAATTAATAAACATAGAAATTTAAATTGTCAACGAGTTTGATAACAAATAATATTTATTGGACGTAATAGAGTAAGATCTCGGTGCCCCCAGACGGTACTTATTTTCTCATAAGAAATATAAATGGGATAAAGTAGTGTTAGTACGTACTTTGAGTGTGTGCATACCTGCTACCTTGGGTCGACGGCCAATTCATAGGTACCAGGAGCTAAAGGTAGATAAATACGGTACTGATTTTTCTTAAATCCAAACTGGCCTCTAAGAAGCTTGGTATAATCAACAGGTCGAAGCGATATTTCATGTCGGGCCATCGTTTGCAACTTTATAAGGCGCAATACGTCCCCACATGGAATATTGCTCCACTTTGGGCAGGTGCGCCTCATTACCAGCTTCTTCATTTGACCGCATTCAAAGACGCGCTGCTCGGATTGTCAACGATCCGGTTATTTCCGATCGCTCGATGCTTTAGGTTTGCGTAGAGCTGTGGCCTCGCTCTGCATCTTCTACCGCGTATATCATGGGGAGTGTTTCTGAGGAATTATTCGAACTCGTTCCGGCTGCTACATTTCACCACCGCACTTCGAGGCAAACTCAAAATTTCATCCTCACACCTAGATGAATGGAAGTCCTCGACAGTGCGTTTTTGTCGTAATTCTTGCACGAACGACGAAATTGTGGAATCAGTTGCTGCCGGATATTTCCTGAGCGATACGACCGGCGACCTTCAAAAAAGAGCGTATTCCCTGCTGAAAGGCCGGCAACGCATTTCAGTGCCCTCTGGTTTGCAAATGTAATGGGCGGCGGTGACATTTACATCAGATGAGCCGTTTGCTCGTTTGCCTGCTATAGTATAAAAAAAAAAAAAAAATTCTCAGTACTGATTTTTACATATGTTTTAGATATTGTTGTTAAAAATTAATAATCATTATTGCCAGACACTTTCCATCGGCGCTTACCCTTACCAGACGCTTTAAAGCTTCAAAAAAAATAACATATTCTTACTTATTATCTCACTCTTGATTTTTATGTATAATACTTGGGGAACTATTTGAACACCCCTGGTCAGCAGCCAGACCAATTGGAGGGGTCAAACATCCCCCCAGACACACATAAAGTGTCGCTATGTGTATAAGCGCGAGGTCATTATTTGTACGCTTGAGTGTGAGAGAGATATCTATTTATGGATATCTTTCTTATACTTATTCACGTCTCTAGGCTACTCTATTCAGTGCTACTTGATTCAGTGCATCTGTCATTTTCATTTTAATTTAAGTTGCCCTGAACATGAGGAAGCTGACACTAAGATTATCCACCATATCTGCAATTTTGTTGATCAAGCTAATTTTGTTATTCAGTGTTCTGACACCGATATTGCAGTAATTATGCTGGGCAATATGCATCATTTAAAAAATGATGACTCCCATGTGTGGATATTGACTGGCACTGGAAATAAAGTTGGATACATTGATATCACTGAGATTTATAAACATTTAGGACCTATATGAAGCCGTTGCTTGCCAGGATTTCACGCAATAACTGGTTGTGATTACAATCCAGCTTTTTTTAGAAAAGGCAAGCAAAGGCCATATAATGTATTGAAAAAAAAGCAGAGTACCAGATAGCATTTATGAAACTCGGCGATGTAGACTTATTCAGTGACTTAGAACTGGAGCAAAATGTGTTCAACACTATACAAAAAGTACTGTATTTATCTACCTTTAGCACCTGGTACCTATGAATTGGCCGTCGACCCAAGGTAGCAGGTATGCACACACTTAAAGTACGTACTAACACTACTTTATCTCATTTATATTTCATATGAGAAAATAAGTAACGTCTGGGGCACCGGGATTGGACTATAAGAGGTGCTGCGTCACACCTTTGGGTCTTGTATAGTTCTTATTCGCGTAACCGGTATGTTCGAGGAGCTTTTCTTATTTAAAAATAGCACTCGCTAAATACTATCGGATGGAGGTGGGGTGTAGCCTTTCCTTGCCTTCTTTAGCCAGAATCAGTATTCAGAAAAAATTGGACTACACTCCAATCCAACCAACCATCGAGCACACATCCCACATAGAAGTAAGTGTATGCAGCCTATACACCGGTTACTAAATAAACGAACCAGAGTGAAGTTACTTACATGTGACGTAAAGATGTTAAGTCACAAATTCAGTAATTTCAACATAGAGCCTGAATAAAGCAACAATAAAGTAATAGCTTTCTAGGTGGTAGACTCAGTACTGAGTCATCTAAGTAGGTACCACCGCAGTGCCAAATATCGTCCCATGAAATGAAAGTGTTTTGCACTTTTGTATTTCGGGATGAGGGCACTGTAACTAATTAAATTACCGGAGTATATTTATTTAGGACAGCCAACAAAAAACACCATACAATTATAAACTTATATCTATAAATACATGATTGTAGTGTTGCCTTAGTTAAAGGCTGCCACGGCATGCACAACTGAATAATGAGTCGACAGACAGAACGCCTAAAATCGTTTAATTTAAAATATACGTATACATTTAATTATATATTATGTATATATAAGATACCCATCTACCTACCTAACATATGGTAGGTATCTTATATTTTATTATAGTTTTAGTATACTTTTAGTGCATAGATATATTTATCTACATATTTGTGATAAATACGTTTTAATTTATTTTATTTTAATATTAAGTAGGAAAATAATGTATTGAATTGTTATTATTTCGCTTTACTTTGTAACATTAATACTCTGTTTTTTTTTATCTTTATTGTGCATGTTGTGTTTGCCTCTAATTGTTTATGGCAATAGTAATTGTACTGGTGTGTGTTTTTTACTTTTTAAAGTGTCATGGTACATAAACGTTGGCAATCCTAATAAAGAAAATAAAATAAAATAAATATATAAGATACCTACCATATGTTGTCTCGGTTGTTGGTTGCAGTGCGACGTTGATGGAGAATAATAACTGTTTATCAATTGTTGGTCTCCATCAAAGCCGCTCTGTCATGGTCAGGCGTATCGCTTAACATCAGGTGAGCATCTTGACCGTCTTTTGCAATTGGTAACATAAAAATTGCGGTAGAAATACTAATAATCACACTATTTTGTTCCCACGCAGACGACCTGAAGAACAGTATCGTTCAGGCTTAATAATTCTGAAAGTTGTCACATAAGTGAATCACCATTGTCGTATTATTTTATAAATTTCCTACTCTACATACATTATTTAATGATACGTTAAAATCCCTGGCACAATGAAAACAGCTTTGTGGTAGAAATGGAAATACAATGCAAATAATTTCTGTACGTGTGAATATTACCATCCCAAATTTTGTCGGAAGGAATATTTTTACGAGTCGTTTATTGATTTCTTCGTTTTCAGTAAAATAGAAATTTATTTCAATTATAAGTAGTAAAAAGTTATTGTAACATACGAGTATCAGTAAGGTAAAGGAAGCAACGAGGATAAAGATAAGTTAGTATAAAGATTGCATGTATAGTTATTTTCATTAGTTTTTTAGTTCTTAATATTTTTTTTTGGGTCGGTAGATCTGCGCGCATGTTAGGTATAGTTATAAGTTAATTTAGTCAAAAAATTTGCAGTTACTTTTTGCCCTTACATGAATTTTATAGGCCTTTAACAACTTCAACTCAATTTTATTTCCTTACCAGACTAATTAATTGTAATCACAGCATTAAAACGAAATTCGTACGCAAAATGATACGGAGGATTATGGGAGATGAAAGTGACTGCATAAACGCAAATCCATAAAAAACCTTCAGGTATTTCCGTATTTCGTTAATAGTTTATGGCAAAATATTAGAAATTTATTTTTGGTTTTCTGGGCGTAAGCTTCACCAGTAAATGGCAGATGGCTCTCAGCTTTTAAATTTATGCAACAAGCCTAAGGGCGTCCCCAAGAGGGACTCAAACTCGGCTTAGTAGCCGATCGCGCTGGCACAGAGCGGTATGGTCGGGTTGCCAAAGCTTCGTTCCCTTTTCGGTGGATGTCATCAAACGCACGTTTGTCAGAAACTGAACGGACGATCTATGATCGATGGCACACATAGTTCCAAAGCAAACTGGCAACTGTTAATAAATAAGACATTTCAGCCAACACTGTCCTTTTATTCAAGACGACAAATGTTAGTCCTTTTAAACCCCTCCAACTCAACATGTTTTAAAAATCTTTAAAACATGATGAGTTGGAGTAGTTAGAAATTTAATAATAAAAGTGATACTTAACAAAGGCGGTCATTACGATGGTTGCCCTGGGTAACCGTTTGAATAGCTGCTTTTATTGCAAAATCTTAAAGTTTTACAAAATGTTTTAACATTAATTCAAAATTTAAGTAGCAATTACTTACTCTCGAGAATCTTAGAATTGTTCTTCAATTTAGGCTGTGTAGGTACTTATCATAACGTGGATGAAACGTTTGCAATTACTGTAAGTGTGCACTTACTTAAGTGCATAAAGTATTAGGTACATTTTTAATACATTTTCCACAATCTAAACAGATTAGATATTGAGTTTTCAATTAGATATAAACAAACGATTAATAATTGTGCGGTCAACGAAGCTTGAATCGGGAACTAAATTGAAATGATATCATTAATATAAAAACTTGTAATCGTGAAAATTGAACAGAGGTAATTTTGAAATCGGTTTTAAATTTCAAAATGTTTAGCTTATAATAATATTTAACTCAATATTAATATTTAACTATTTAATCCAACAACACTCACAATATATTAATTATTTATAACTATTATATAATTAAATTAGTGATGGCGTTGAATGAATCAGTTAAATAACGAAAATAAGAAAAATAAAAAACGGCGACAAAAAGTAGAAAACAAAGTACCTTATCGACGACATAAAATTCTCTGTGATGCACTTGATTAATAAGAATTCCAAGTCACCTGTCTAGAGACGTCATGTCATGGTTAAATGGGAATCGACGTCTGGAGATAACTGTCAAATATTCACGTCGTTTGGCACATAGGAGTACGTGGTTTATCAAAGTGAGTATTTTTACTAAGAGTGATTGCTATATGCAACTTTAATTATTTTTACTTAGTAGGTACGTATATGTGCTTTTTGAGATTAAGGCAAATAGCAACGATCGTATTGACACTTCGATTTCTGTTTCTTAAATTAGCATTGAAGCACTTGGACAGACATTTGAGCGAGTTATAAGTTTTAGGTGATTCATAGTAGGAAATATCGTAATGCTTGTTTGGAGTATCACTATCAAAGCTTCATTTGTTGTGATCAATTATAATATGTATGGGTACTTTATGTCTTATATGAAGCCATGAAAGGGATTGCAATCAGCAAAATAACTACAAGTAAAACAACAGAACTGAATAAAAAATTTAAACCTCTGGTAAACTACGGTAAGAGATCCGAGGTGATTGTTTAAACCTTTTTCCAGATTTAGCATTTTCTGTTACGACATTAGCGTTCATATAACGCCATTCACTGTGGAAATTGGAAGTTCGCGTTCAGATACCGTCGTATAACCCCATCTTTTTGCCTTTTGGAATAATTCGATCTTAAGGTCGGTTTTTAAAAAAAGTTCAAAATGTTGCGTGATCTTCCTATATAAAAATTATAAGCCTTTATAACTTTTAACTATTTCTAAAGAAGTATTATTTCTGTATTTTTTATGACCGATTTAGCAGAATACATATTTTCATGACCGTAGTAGACTTCCCAAGGGTTTGGACTCGTTTTCATCATCAGCTCATTAAACGTCCCACGAGGGGCACGAGCCTACCCGTATATGGTGATTAGGCCTTAGTCGTCCACGCGGGCCGGTGCGGATGACGACTTCACACACAACCTTCGAATCTCTTCGCAGGCGTGCATGAAGGTTTCTCACGATGTTTTCCTTCACCGTAAGAGGTCGAGAGCTGGACTCGTTTGTATTTTAGTGTAAAAAGACTCAGATGACAAGATAATACTTTTTCAATGAAAATGCTTTAAGAGTTTAAGGCCGATTACAATTTCGGGTTTACCAAATTCTCCTTTCGAATCATTATAATCGGTCTCCATACGAGGAAGATATTCGCGAACAAACATAAAAAGCATATATACGGTCGAATTCAGTAACCTCCTTTTTTGATGTCGGTTAAAAAAAATTGAATTATTTAACATTATTTTTTTTGTATCCATCATGATAGCTGCCCTCTTGAATAGACTCAAGGTTGCTCAGCGTGCTATGGAGAGGGCTATGTTAGGTGTTCCCTACGCGATAAAATCCGAAACGAGGATATCCGTAGGAGAACTAGGGTGACCGACATAGCCCGGAGAATTAGCAAGTTGAAGTGGCAGTGGGCAGGGCCCATAGTGCGTAGAACCGATGGCCGATGGGGCGGAAAGGTTCTCGAGTGGCGTCCACGTAACGGAAAGCGAAGCGTAGGCCGACCCTTAACCAGATGGACGGATGATCTGGTTTAGGTGGCGGGTAGCAGATGGATGTCAACTGCAAGGGATCGGTCCGCGTGGAAATCATTAGGGGAGGCCTTCGTTCAGCAGTGGACATAATTAGGCTGTAATGATGATGATGATGATGATAGCTGCACCATGTATCAAATACTTTCTCACATCATCCCACATGTCATTATTTCGATTAGGTTAGGTCGAAAATGTTCCAAACTGAACACATTGATTCATCGCAAAATGTGTTCCCACGCAAACATTATCAGATTAGACCCGAACGCACTTATCTCTAGTGCCTGCTCGGAGTATCAGTATGGATTTAGTATCAACCTATGATTCCATTCAACCTTTAATAGGCTAGCCTAATTCGATAAGCGTTATTAACTACCAGAGACCGGTTTGCGAAGGAAACTATGAGAAAGATCGATTTGTTTAGAGAGCAGACTTTTAAGACTGTAAAGATGAAACCAGTAATAATGTACTATCATTTTTACTGGAAAATCTCTCCCCCGGTAAAGAGGAGTCAACCTTACTTCGACAACGGCATGTGAAGTTATTGACGGGAATCAAACCATCATTCTACATGTTGTTAATAGCACAATTACCAGATGGTCAGAGCCTCGTTTATATTTGGCAGGAAGTAAACAAGGAACGGGGCAAGATAATTATGTCTTGCTCAGTTCCTTGTTTACTTAATCTCGATGCAAAATGTGTCTCTTCAATCTCGGCCTATAAATTAGTCATATGATCCAGAATTGTATTTCTGTATTATAACAACCACCTTTCTGTCAAATTCCATATATTTTATTATTCGCAGGATTCGCTACACTTGAAAATGACTTCGTTTGCAAACTCGTAAATTATGATATCCGTAACAAGGGTCACGCATAGGCATGTAATTAAGGCAATTTGGTGCGAAATAAACGCTGAGTCAAAGCGTACAAAACGTAGCCCCAATATCCGGATGGAAAACGAGATTTCCACTCAAACACCATTTGATTTGACTTTCACTTATCTCGATGTCTGTGACACATTAACGCGTTTAGACCATGCTGGGATTCCATTAGGATCTGTAATAGGTTCCCATTTCGTTATCTTTGTGCTCCAATTTGATTGTAAGTCAAGATAATTAGTGATCATTTTGTACGTGAAATTTTCGGAAGTTATTGAAAATAAAATATAAAGCACCTTTTATGTCAGAAAATACTCAAAATATGAAATTATGTCTTGTGCCGTAAATTTATTGTTTGATCTTTAATAATTGACTGGTAATTTAATTTACATCACTTTATGTATCAAGTATAGACGAGTATGTGAATCATACTTGTAAACGCTATGTACTTTAACAGCCTGTGACGGTCCACTGCTGGACTTTAACATACTGAAAGTACTCTTTATTATTATATTAAATTAAACCTTTACATATTTATGCCAAGTCATTATCTGCATTGTGGTATCTTGGTGGATATCTGCTTTGTTTCTAACGTTTAATTTTCATATTTCCTACTCCAGATAATATATTACTCTAATTCTTATTACTACTGGCTAATCAGTAGCTGGAAATAACATTAACTAGATAGCTAAACACATGACGTAATACGATATCGTTGTTACGTTTAGGAAAAGCACTCTAATGATCTCTCACTTAGTAATATGATATTGTTAGGGCGCCCTCCATGTGTTGAAGAATAAATCTCTCGCAACGTAATATATTTGTTTTCCAATTGACACGTGGATACAGTGTATGCCGGTTTTAGGTCAAGGAGCGTGCAGGACATGTCGTTAGGAGATCATATGCGAGGAACCGTGGTCACTGTTCTGCGTTGAAGCAGCGACCTTATTACTTTGTTATACAATCCACTTTTGAGTGGTCGTAACTGGAGTAATATTAGTGATAGCGTGGCTGAAAGTTTTACTTAGAAACTTGGAAGTTTTACCGCCGTGAATGGTGTACGTGCACGTAAGTGGGTTGTCGATAAAAAGTGACATGTTTGTTTTGGCTTGTTCGTTAGCTGTGACGTGTGGGGGATATATATCAAAATGAGCAACAATTTCTTAATCCCATCAGGTAGAATATTTAGCGAAAATATTTATGACCTGCAGCCAGAAGCAGAAACCGATATGCTAAGGCAAGTAAAATTAATTCAGCGACCATTAAAGTTTGCTTTTGAGTTAGACAATGTGGGTCTTGGCCTCTGAAACGAAAGACTTCCACCCGTCTCTATCTAATATATAGCAATATATATATTTTTTAAAGATGATATTTTCATGATGCGGATAGCGTACTGCAAAAAAAAACAGAAAACTTAAAACACTCGTGTGTCTTAATATATTTGGAAGAATTATTCATAAAGCAGTACATTTATGTAAAGCTATTCTGTTAATTTTAAAATTTTGGAATCTAACAAAGGGTCACAGCGAAAATATGTTCGGTCATAGAAACTAATTAGTTTTCAGTAAACACAATTGTCCAGTCCACAGTAATTAATGTCGTATCATGTTATACGGTTTGTATATAAATTAGTAATCAGCGAGCCAATGATGATACATACGTAATGTACGGGTTAATTTGATACGTTTGTGTGTTGTGGTTAAGTTTTACTAATGAATACAATGAGTGACACTGCAGTGATATTTCGAATGGTTTTTGGAAAAAAAATGTAGGTATAATCATACCTATACTGTATATAGCAACGCCTATGCCTTACAGGGGGGGGGGGGGCATATAGCTGATGATGATTTACATTAGATCTAAGGATTTTACAATACAATCTGGAAGGTTCTTAGATTATAGATATGACCATGATGCTAATGCCAGAACGCGGAAAACTTTATATTAATATATAAATATCCACTGACATTCACACAGCACCATCCCAAGATAAGCGTGAAGCCTATATTATGGGTACTAAACAAATGAAACACATACTTATATACATATTTTTTTTGTAAATACATGCATATTATTCATAGAAAACACCCATACTTACACACCCATCATTACAAACCGACATGTTTATGCACACAAATGTTTGTACTGCCTGGGATAGGACCCAGAACCCTTGGTGTTGCAGCCGACGTTTCACCCGAACACCAAATGGGTCGTCGTTATATAAACACCTATTAAAAATATATCTAGGCTACATACATGTCATAACTATGACTATTACAGTAAAAAAGATTCTATCAAATGCTGTCACTTCGGACTAAAATTACATTAGCAATTCGAGTCTGTGACCGAACGACAGAGGCAACAGCTTAATGATCCTCATTTGCATGCTCCGAGTTAATTACAGCATTTATTACAGCTATGTTTGTGTGTGGATGTTTTCATTATTCCTACTTTTGGGCTTTTGGTGAACGATAAAACTAACAGACGTAACACTTAAGAATTAATTACGGTATACGGAGGGTGATCTTGCCGTACTTTAACTTTTGTGTCTAGCTTATAACCACGTTACTAACAATATGAATGATGATATGTTAACAATGAATGAATATCAACTCTAAATATAATTATTTTAGTACAGTTTAAAGTCTATTTAGGTAATTTGAGTTAGAAAGGGATGGTGATATTTATCGTATAAAGCGCTATCCTTTTCTCACTATACTTAAGTGAAGATAAACGCTTGAGTCTCGTACTAGAATACAGGCCTAATTGTATGGTATTTATACTAGTAGTTTTCTTTCAAAGTAGTAGTGTAACTTTGAGCGTATATAATTAAAAGGTGTTTAAATTACTGCCAATTTCATCAACTATCTACGGTAATTAATAAAAGTAAAATTGGTGGAGTTATTCCTGAAATTAAACAAACACAGAGATTAAAAATATGTAGATTTAACTACAAATGTTACTGTAAAAACTCGACCTATGGTAAAGATTTAGATATATTTAACACTTGTGTAAATACTAAGATCTATCTAAAGGAGTTCGTAAATGTAAGTATTTCTGAAAATAGGATGGTTTTTTCGGGCTTTTCACATTATAATTCAGTATCTGTTAGCTGTCAGATGTTGGTTTTAGGTATAATACAATGAGTAAAGTACTAATTCTTTACTTCTATTCTCTATTAGATCAAACACTACGTACATCGTGTGTATTAAATAGGTATCATAGAATGATAACTTTATTTATTATATATATTTTTATTTTATTTTTTAATACTTTTGAATTCATACATTTTTATGCCTACTAATGTCTGAGATAATAACTGTCAGTGAACATGTTTTTTTATTAGAACCATTTTAAGTTCATCATTTTTGTTTTTTATTATTCTTTATAATAATATAAAATAATAATAATATAAATTATAATCATGTGCTTTCATTAATAATTTTGGTACTATGGACGCACTTTTACCCATAAATCTTAAGTTTGATTGAAATTACATTGATTTTAACCTCGATTTTATTGGAAATAAATCTGAAATAAAACCGAATTTCAATTACCAAAACCTTTCGTGTAATTTGCTTTCTATAGCTTTGATGTTGTTTTTTGGGGTTTACGTTGCCGATGGGTATTTATGAGTTTTCCGCTGCCTACATCACACAGTTAACCTGGTTTTATTAATAATGATTCTCATTAATTTAAATCTGTTCTAAGTTTATAACATCTTTAATGCTTAAGAGTACGCTCATACAATCATGGCTTTAGGGTTCAACAGACAATGAATAATGAGTATATTGGATTTTTATAAAAGAAATAAAAAATGGTAGTCAGTTTTACAAAGAATACCACCGACCCCGGTGTCAACTATATTAAACCAATGAATGCGGCCTTTGACGGGGTTTTATGTAGCGATTGCCATATTAGCAACTAGCAACAACGACTTACCGTACTCTTACCTAGCAGACAATCAAGTAATTCACCTTAACAAACTGAAAAAACGTGAAAATAATTTAATGGCCGGTTAAATAATTCAGTGCTTATGCAACTTTAAATCTAAGACTACTATTAAACTTAAACGAGAACGAAGTCTAAAGAAACGAAATAATAAGTGATAAGTGCTCTAGAATTTGAAATAAATACTTGTACAAGTTTGTTTTGAACACTCAATTTGTTCGTTTAAATGTAGAATTGTTTATAGGCAAACATAGCTGACGGAAGTCACGTGTGAATTGTTGTCACGTGACTACGCGTGAATAGGCAAATTTTACGATGTGTTGTCACTGATTTTATATACTGCTACGTTATTTATATTAACGTTGGAATTGCACTGAGAGTATCCTGTAATATATATAACTGTCAATACTGTAAATATTAAAAACCAACACCTGTTTAGCAGTGACATGCACTCCATATATGCAAATAAGTAGTGCATACCCTGTGCATCCAGACAACCCGGAAATCGCCAACATAATAAGCGATTCCCACTTAATTGCCATTTTCCTCTACAGATTTGAAACATAAAAAGTTCTCAATTTGACCCCAGAATGTATCCCAACTGTGGACACATTGCGGTTTGATAGGTGCGACTTACTATGAGATTATGCAAAGATAGTAGCCGAGACCTTATCGTGCTTTCCAGTGCAGTAGGTCTATTTTTAGTGCCCATCTATGATGCAGTGAAAATGAGAACCAGTTATGCGGATAAAATCGCGTAAATAAAATAAGAAATTGAATTATTTCTCACAACTTTTCTTCACAAGATCACCGAAACGTCGCGAGAAAATGATTAATGACATTAAATACGTTTTATAACGATTTAATCATGTCTTATCAATCTTATCTTGTAGTTAATGAGCTGATGACGAATCATGTTTAATCATTTAATCATGATGTTAACTCTCCCCATAGCTATTCTGTATAGGAAGCTGTAGCTTTATAGGATGAGAAGTTATAGGCTGATGATGAGTCATTGCAATTGGTTTTGTTGATTACATTGGCTATTTCATGTGGAGTTCCTTACATGCTATTCCTTCCGTCCAGCGCAGTCAATTCAATGAAGTCTGTTAGTTTCTTGCTCTGATTCGGACACAATGAAAATGGGTCATCCATTGAAACCAATATTATCTGTTATAATTATACTTTATTTATTTTTTTACTTTGGTAAACTAATTTTGCGGATTCTATTTCGTGTTAATAATTGAAATGATTATTTATTATTTTTATTTGTGTATAAATGAGCGCAATGGGGCACAAGACTATTAATAGGTCACCAGTAATAATACTTAAATTAATACAAAGTTAAAATTAACTGATATTTTAATGTCGTTAGGTACTGCCGTTGTTGTAGATAACTTTCTATATACAAGGTTTTTTCCAAGGAGATACTTGGACGGAGTTATTATCTGATTTATTGATTCAGTAGTAATTTAATTTAGAATTTGTTGTTTCAATAGGTTAATTTAAAATTAAAATTTTACGAATATATTGACACTTTCTGGTTAGCTCTTTACTTGGCCACACCCGCCTAACATGAATTAATATTATTGGAAAAAGCATAGTGCTATAAAACGTTACCTACTGACATATAAGAAGCTTGGACGTTGTACGAAATTTAGTGCATTTTTAATAATCAAATTAATTATATAATCAAATAACCGTTTTTCTATTAAAAAAATAAATACACAAGAGAATCGTTCTTCAAGTCGTTGGAATTTTAAATCAAATTCACTAGATGTGCATAATAAAACATTTGACGATCGACATGACAAAGAAAACTTTTATTAAAGTCACTGAATGTCCCTTTGAGATTTTTCTTGTTTTTTTTTCAATATTAAAATATATTTCTTACTCTTGCCTTGTTATTTAAAAATCTAGTTTGACCTCTTACCTATTTGCTATTCCCTGCAGGGCGTCACATGTATACTTACTGGAAAATCTGTGCATGTACGATCTTATCCATAATTTGTAATACGCAATAAAAAAAATGTATTTGAACAAAACATATCGGACTAACAGCGTCTCACTTGGACGACATTCTCGAAATCGGTGTTCTATACTTTTTAAAGTAAAATATAACAGTTTTGTCTATGAAATCACATATTTATTTATATTATTTAAAAGGACAAGGCGGCGTTACGCGGATAAAAAGAAAGGGTGGAAATGTATTGTTTACGCTCATGTGATTTTTCAATATTTCATAACTCGTTTTACTATCTATAAAATAGTCCACGTCTTGTACAGAAGGTCGCCAGTTGTGGTCATCTTTCGTGAATCGTAGTATAAAATGTTATCGGAATTGTCCCGCCGAAATACGAGTATAAGCCATTTTTATTACCAGATATACCAGATAAATAAAAGAGTAGGTACTTAATAAAAAAACAATCGAAATTCCAAACCTGTTCAGAGAACGAATATCATTGCCGGTCAGTTTCCGAAACATTTTGTCTTTAAATTCAAGGTAAAATATACACAACACAACATAGACCGCCGTCCATTATTTTTGAAATGCTAAATATATAGGTTTCGTTTTGACGACTCATTACGTGTAGGTGATCGTTAAGATATTGCGACACCCAGGGTTCCGGTTTGATCCCCAACAGTACCCACAAAAATGTTTGCGCCTGAAAGTGTTTGTGTTGATCCTTTTTTACAAAATAAGTATGTAAGTACGTTTAATTGTTTATCCATGGTTAAGTACCCATATTGCAAGCCAATGCTTAGTCTGGGGCTGAATTGCTCAGTGTGGATGTCAGTGGATATACATTTATTTATAATACATATATTATATATAAATTGTGAAAATGTATATAAGCTTTTTGGGTGTTCTTCCATTATTAGCATTGAAATCGGAGAGTGTTTTCATGTTTACTGACATTCTGACGGTGGAAATGTGATGATGCAGAGACTTTGTTCAGACAAACGTAATTCGAGTACTGTGCGATGGACCGACGACTTGAAAAGGGTTTCTGGCAGTTAATGAGAGGGATCGGAATGGGTGGCCATTTTGTTCGCTCCTTTCAACAGTGGACGGCAAACTCGATTGATTGATGGTATACATATACCAATGGTAATGATATCCATAAACCTTGCTGCAATTATTGTTTTCTATATTGATAGGTGTTTAGTTTGATTGCCAACCAATTCAAGTATTGGTTGAATTCAAGCCTGTTATATGTACTTGTGTATTATTGTGTTCGCTTAGTATTAATATTTGAAAACGTAAACTGCCCTTATGTGAACGTAGACCTAAAATATGGCAATTAGTATTTTCATTGCTTTGTTTAAAGAAATTAATATTGATATATGTAACGGCTCACTTCCCTTAAACCTTATACAATAATTATTAATGCTGTTACAAATGAAAAACAAAGAAATTAACGAAGACAAAATTTATAAAAGCAAAGCTATTTCTAATTACTTTCATCGACCTCTGAAAAAAACAAAAATGAATCCTTAAGAACACGGCTTTAATCTCAAGCCTCACAAAACACAGACAATAAAAGCTACAAGTCAGCATTTTTATAATTCCCTCATGTTTAAGTAAAGCCTAAGCCTAGATAATATAAATACGTAAACCTAAAATCTTCAAATTATTTTTTTACGGTTTGGACCTTACTTCCCCTTAACTAGGAAGTCCTGTATTTTAGGTACAAGAGAGTATGGGTAAAAAAGCACAAAATTATATTAATAGAATAATAGAGAAAAAACAATATGAAGAAGATGCTAGCAAATAAAATAAGAGACACGCATGTTTTGTCGGTGTTTGCGTGTGTACATATTGCGTTGACTAAAAGAGCTCTAGCCACCATTTAAGGAACACACAGGACGAAAAGAATGGTAGTGGTCACATTTGCAATCTAATCTGCCGCCCAACAAGTCGCACTCACGATAATATACACATTTGTGCGTAAAAGACGGAGAAAGAAGAAAATACAGCTCTTGTACACTGTGTAGGTTTACAAGTCTTCAAAATGACATATCCACTCAATGTATGATGATTATTATGCTCGACTTTGACCTCAATTCCATCTAACGACAAGTGAAAATGAGCTCAGTGATATTTACGTACAGAACAGGCACTTTATTCTGGCCACAATGGTATTAAAGTTATGAAGAAGATACTGGAAAATAACGACGCCACAAGATTCGTCTTAACTGCCGCGTAATATTTCCATAGGTTCATTTCACTTTGTTTATTCGTTTTGAGGAAACTTCATCTTCAGCTGAAGAAGTTTTCTAGGTGGTAAAACTAAGTCGTTTCGATAGGTACAGTCGCAGTGCCAGATATCCTCCCGTAAAACAGATCTGCACTTTTGTGTTTCGGGATGACGGCACGCTAGTGTAACGCATAGCTAGTGAAATTACCGGATATAGGATGCCGTTTTTTAGACGCTGTAAAAAACTCAATGCCCTTTTTAACTTCTTAAAAAGCCCTTTTTCTAAAACTAAGGTGGCAACACTGGTCTTGACCGTCCTGTATACTAGCTAACATAAAAAATACCTCTTTAATTTTTCTACTTACAATCGATCAGGGCAACACGTGGTTCTCTACTGAAATTATCTTCAAACCTAGAACAAGAAAAAATCTTGCTTATAAAGCTCAATAAGAAATATAAAAGATGTAAAAATAGCAAATGAAACAAATTTGCACAGCATAGGTGGGTCATTGGCGTGGACTGTATTGTTCCAATCTGGATTGTTAAGGTTCAAATACCGCTACACATCAATCTCTTTTTTAATTTTCGAAATTATAATATGTTCTTTTATCCGACGCTCTTACGGTAAAGGAAAACATCGTGAGGAAATCTGCGCACGCCGCCAAAGAGATTCAAAGAAAGACGCGTAAAACACGGCCAATCCGCACTGGGCCCGATTTAACGACTGAGGCCTATATATCCGCTTGAACGGGCCTGTACACTTTATATCATAAGAAAAAGCTTGCACGATAGTCAGCAAAATACATTAGCAATCAAGCCAACAAGTGAGATTAAAATTGTTTATTTATAATAGTCATAAGAATATCAAGGTCTTTACGTACTTATTCCTTAACCACCATATTTATAAAAGCATACTAAACCCCGTTTCGGAATATTGTCACACTACATCTAAGATATAAAGGGATTACATGGAATTATCCCACATAACAGTTGTTTAGGCAAGATCCGACTCCCTTGCGGCCCCCACAGTAAAACCAATTCTTTTCAAAAATATGTATTCAGCTTGCATAAGACTGCTGAAGGTAAACAAATTGTCAATAGAAATTACTCATTAAATTGTTAATTATTAACTAACAGCGCACCGCGATTTTTCTCGCGATGCTCACGTTCCAGTGGGAATTTGTTATTTGCTATATTATACTCTCTTGAGAAACTATATTTGTATTTGTTTAACAAAAATATCGTTCTTGTCCAATGACAACAGGATCATTACTGAAACATTATAATTAACTTTTATAGTTGCGTTAAATGTCTATTTTAACATGAGGTATTTCAAACAATCGTATTGTAGCACTTGATCAAATATTAGATCTCGATAATAAATACCGAAGATAAACCGGAACGCTAGTCGGCAGTTAGGTTATTTATACTAACTCAAAAAAACTGACGAGTTTGTTGTATGTTTGGTTGAACACGCTTATCTCATGAACTAAATCAAATCGAAAGCGTAATAATAACTGACTAATTCTGTAATTTGTATTGAATTGTACATTTTTTTATGCAACTTAACATCCTCATAAAGTCATAGTCTCCTTTTATTCAAATAGGAGTAAAGTAGAAATGTTCAGTGTTATAAAATTTACTTTTTAATTTTAATTGTTAATACATCGTTCACTCATTAACGCATATGAAACCGTACGTAAGCTAGTTTTTCAATAGTGTTATGGAAAGGCTAGTACACTGTAAACGATTATCTGAAGGAAAACAATATGGACTTAGTTAAAATGTTTGTAAGATTATTGGCGATCCACAAGAGTTAGTTTTTTTTCCGGAATTTTCTCATTAAAATCAACTCTCCAAATCGGTGGTAGATTCGCACTAGGTTTTAACTTCTTTTTTAATTGACGATTCAAAGACTTAACCTTTTGAAGTTTGAATGATTTTACAGTATTTTTTTCAGTTCCATAGTAAACCTAAATTTAGATATAGATGGATATTGTCTTAGACATTGCGCGACCGTCATCAGAAGGTGTCAGTCGCTACGCCATAGCCTTTCTTTGCATATAAGAGTCAAAATTTAAAATAAAATAAAAATCAGTGTCCATTGATTCGTAGCACTACACCAAATTCAAACTGTACTTTTCCAACATTACTACGTCATACCCATAATAAAAATACGTTTACAAAAAATAAATATGAAATTATAATTTCCTATCATATTTGTTAATAAAATGAATACCTTCCTTACTGAAAATGCCGCTAGTCTATATGAGAATCAACGTGATTGATTGTCGAGCCAAACGATTTTGTTTACTTTGGGCCATATAGGGCATGCTAATTTTTTTAAGTGACAATAAAAGGATTACTGGCTGGAACGTAGCAAACACATTTTAAATAAAGAACTTTATTTCAGAATATAAATTTACATTGCAGCGTGTCTTTTAATTTTCACAGACTGATATTATTTCAAATAATTCAAAATTTAAGAGCTTGGTATAACTTTGTCGATGGTAATAGTTTAAAACTATATGTCATTTTTTCGGAGCCGCTTTGTAAAGTATCGTTTGTAATCCACAATGGTGTTAGATAACGTTGTCTTGTTTTTATTTTCCTATACATATAGTAGTTAAGATTTACGTAAGATACTTTTTTTAAAAAGTTTTCCATCCCTGTCTGTGATACTTCCAAGTATAGAAGCCAATTTTAGAACTCTCAAAAGTACAGAATGTAAGGCAACGAAAATTAATACTACAATTGCCAAGGAGATTTGGAAGCGTTCCCAGCTGAGCTACAGAGGATAAATCATAACACTTGTGGGTTAATATTATCTAACATATTCTAAAATAGGTCCACTTACAGTTATTTACGATGACAGCTTAATTTTAAGTTGTAAATAATCCTTGAAGTTTTGGATTAAGTTTAAGTTATGTTGCTATTCGTTCAATTAAGTTAATGACTTTTTGCTATGTTAAAATTAATGATAGCATACGACTACATACTTTTATTGTTAGAAGTGTCAAAACTCCAGCACCTAAAAATTATTTTATTACTAAATAGCAAATGAAGATTTCATATACCTCTCGCCACAAGAAAAGGTCATCGTAGTTAGATACAATAATAATATTATGAAGTCTGTTAAAAATAGTAAATATACTTTCTGACACACGTTACCACAACTGCGATATGACGTAAGAACCACAGATTTAACACATTGTTGCCTTATACCCAATTCCAACTTTGCAATGTCTCCATACAAATGATTAGGTAACCCATCCCGGATTAATATCGCTGGGTAAATTCTATGAACATTTGGTGCTTGATAGTTAGTTAAGCGGAGTGATTTGGGGTATGTATGTTCTATGTAAATACTCGACGAATTCAACAAGTGGCCCTACTTGGAAAGGCAACTAGTTTAATTTACGATTATTATTTACGTTGCTTTACTGAATAGTTTTCATTAAGTTTTAAAAACTCTAAAAAATAATGCTTGAAAATTATCAATTTTATTATACTGTAACGAACAAATCGTTAGAGGTAAACGACT
>PQWD01000545.1:0-27009 GCA_019425675.1 Leucinodes orbonalis
AGTTTGCATTTCTTTTATTACTTACGTAAAATAAATATCAGTTGTACGTCCATTTATAAGTTACCCTGTCACAAATAATGAAATAGTTCATTCAGTTATTAATTAAGTGTCAACATATACAACGACCTCTGACGACAAAGAAATACATCGCGTGTGCACGCGTACGGAGGATTCAAAGGTGCGCGAAGTCGGCGAATCCGCACTGGGCCCGCATGGACGACTAAGGCCTATACCTATACGTAAGCTCGTGCCCCTCAGTGGGGGCGTATAAGGAGTCAATGATAATAATCTTATACTAGTTTAACATCTAACTTGTAACTTGCACCACAGTACAAAACACCCCGCAGTTAAACGTTTCCCAAACGAAAGGGCGTGATAGGAATATCAATAAAGCAATGAATTTAATTAAGCCAAAAGCGTAAACTTTATTTGCATTTTTATCGGTTTTTAATTAAAATCGCTCGCTGTAATTACTTCGGCAATGAATACGTTTTTTCGTTTCAGCCGTCACAGACAGTACTTGCTTGTTGCGAATTTAAAATTGGTTAACAGATAATTGCGGTGGATAATGGGGACGCAATACATATGTCACTATATTAGTAATTTAAAAGTTAATTGTGAACAGAATAAAATATTATTGACAAATAGAAGTACTAACTGGAAAATGAAATGAGGCAAAAAGATCTCTCAAACTATCTACCGTAGTTCTGTTCGAGGTGTATACAAAAAGGAATGACTAACTTATTTATGGTACAACCAACATAAATAAGTTAGTCAGCCTACAACATACACGTAACAACTTATTAAGTATTAACATGAACATTATCTGGTCATTCAGAGTTCCATACATGATTTTTAGTTTTTATTTAAGGAACCTGGGGGCGAGTGTGTTTTCCCGACAAGACGAGCCTAGCGAAGTGCAAGCGCTCTACCTACCTTTTCTCGAAGTGAATTGTCGTTTCTTTGAATACGGTAATTCAAATTATGCTTGCTTTGGAACGCACGATAGGCCATTGGTCCCGGCTACTCTTATAGTATCATATCTAGTAAGATAGTAGTCACTAACATCCATCAATCCGAGTTAAGCCCGCGTGGTCGGTTATGGCACCTCCTCATAGCCCTATGGCTATTTGGGAAGGCTTTTGTCCTGCAGTACAATGTGATAGGATGATACTACTGATGACGATAATGTGTGAAATTTTTGATATACCTGTAATTCAAAGACTTCTAAGTGAAGCATCCGTAAGTGGAGCCTTTTAACTTTAAATTAAACGCCGAGCCGATAAAAATATTCTATCGGCTAAAATGAAGACATACCTGCAACAAAGCAAAACACTTTACATTAAACTTTTAAAAAGCTCACATAAAAACAACAACACCGCCATCAACATTCATAGAAGCTCAAGACCTTAAACATCGTGTTAACGCTAAAATTATTTTGAATTTCCTTAATAAAATGCATTCGCCATGTTCCCGTTTAAAATGTCCCTCCATAGTGAAACCCGTTGAATGGGAAGCCGATATTAAAATTGCTTACATCGTCAGTGTCAAGACACTGACAACGCCTCGCCTAGAATATGCCAAAGTAGTACAACTTGTTAGCAAAGTTTTTTCTTTTCATTTCTGCTTATATTATTTTTCTTTCGCATTCTATCGTTTCTAATATGCCAGTTCGCTTCAGATCTTGTCACCCTCGTGTAAGTTTTCCTTTTCAAACCTATTATGTTCCATAATCTGTCCTTTACCCAATCACTCGAAAAATCTCCCTCTTGTTTTGTGAAGAGTCCGCGGTCTTGTGTTATTCTTTGTACAATATACCATTTATGTCATGATTTAGTTATCTGCGTAACAAGTTAAATATAGAAGTTGTATACTTCTTATACATGAAAGTTTATTTAGTAAATGGGCAAACGAGTAGAACGTTCCTGTTACAACTAACAAATCCATAAACACTCGACACTATGAACAACGAATGCATTGCTCGCCTTTTTAAACAAATATTTACATCAAAATACAACAAAATATGAAATCGCTTAGTATACAAGGTGGTAGTCTCGATACTGAGTCATCTAAGTAGGTACCACCGCAGTGCCAGATATCATCCCGTGAAACAGGAGTGTTGTGTACTTTTGTTTGCGGAATTGGCACTGTAGCTAGTGAAATGACTGGTATAAAGATAACTAACATCTGTTGTCTCTGGTGTCGGGCGCAGTGCGGCATTGATGGAGAATAATAACTGTTGATGGTCTCCTTCAATGCTGCTCTGTCATGGTCCAGCGTATCACTTACAATCAGGTGATCGTCCTGACCATCCTGCACACTTATAACATAAAAAATAAAATTATCAAATCACATATAACTAATCACAATCGATAATAATCAATGAGGTGAACTGGCAAAAAATGTTAAGTTCAATTCTAAATAAAGTGTAAATATGTGATTAAGTTTATTGGAAATATCGTGAATCACTTGAAGTTAAATGTGAGATACAAGTATATAGTGACTACAATATAAGTACTTATTTTTCATTGTGTAGAATGTTGTTCGTTTATTTTTGCTTTTACGTGTCACCCGAGGAAGACTTGGCGTTGCCATAGTTAAAGGATCCGGTAAAGATAGATTAATAGCTACTTTAGTCATAACAATTAAATGAAAATAAGAGTTACCCTATACGTAAAACGAAAAGTATTATTTATTAATTTATTATTTATGCACACATAAACATAGAAAATGAACAAATGTGATTGAAATATAAGTACAAAGGTACTACTTATTCCATATGGAATCTCTTCCAGCAGTCCTAAGAAAGGAAAATAAATAACTGAAACAGGCAGATTAAGTGCACATCCATGTATAAGCTTAGTATGTTACGAAATCTTAAACAAATATAAAAACAATAAAATAAAAATACATATTTAATAAACCTCCATCCCCTTTGCAAGAACTACAAACATACAATAAAAACAGAACATTACAATACACATACAAATCAGAATTATTACGAGTATGTTACAAAAAAATACGATCGTTGAGTTTTTGTCGCTACGATCAACGACAAAAACTCAACGCCCCAGACCACGACACTTCTGCGGTAGATTAGTTAAGAATAATTGTAATCCTTAGAAAAACAATATAATAGACGCAATATCACGAAGAAATATCAACCAAAAAATGTCCGAGCCGCTTGACACATACGTTGACTTATTGTTATATTTTTTATGACAAAAATTATTCATTAAAAAGTTGACCTTAACGCGTCATTAAAAGGGTCCGAATCAAAAGCACGAGCACACTACTGTGTCACTATGACATGTAGCGAGCGACGTGATAATGAATGAAAATTTTGCTCAATTGATGCGATGGGTGGAATTCTGCCGCGGATACTTTTGAGTGAGATTATGCATCTAGTGAGTTCATTTAATAATTTATTTTTATTTTATTGTTTCTTTATAATACTGCGGCATATTTTGTTTTTTTTTATAATATTTTGCTTACAGTTTCATAAAACTAATACCACTTTTTACAACCCAATTACAAGAATGTGTCGCCTCTATAATGATTAATCTCTGAGCACTCTTCTTTGGACATTTTCGCTTGTAAATTGCATGGTTTTCGTAATAAAGTTCTGGACATTCTTTCAATCCAGGGCTATTGCTGATTTTTCATGACTACTTTCTTATAATTTTTCTTTCTAACATTACATGCTAAGGTACATAGCTTTTAAGTATTAATACTAACCTCTCATTACAGCTAATTTGGTACGATCTGTGCCCACATGTTTAAAGCTGCAGTCTAGGATGTATATTTTATGACTGAATTTGACCGTATCTTGTTTTGTGAGCCTTAAATAAATAAATTAATTCAAAACAACTTATTAATATGCTGACCGTACTTAAAACGTTTCAACTGACGATCACTCCGTAACTCGGTATTCCGATTTACATAACACAACACTGTATACAAAACTCAAGACTCATCTCGTTATGTGGGACATGCAATCAAAACATCATCGCCATCTCAAGTGAGCGGTGATGGGTGACCTCTTACGTCATCATTTTTAATGACACAGTTATATTGCAGTTGAATTATCACGGTTTTATTATACCAAATTATCCTTGAATGCTATTAAATCAACATTGTACGCGGCTGTCAAGTTTTTTTGCGTTGTATAGGCCAGTGTTTGGCTACGCTTTGTATGATGGTAAACATCGACGATGTTTACTATTCGATATGTCTAGGTGTCTAGGATGAAGCATGCTGACCTAGAAAGTACATACCTATTTACTGGCGACATGAGGACACCCAAATTGTATTCTTATACGAATTGAATATTCTTTTATTTTACTAATTTATGAAATGATTTATTCTAATATATTATTGTTAAAATTTGACATTCTATAAACTATTGCAGTCCACATGATTTCTTTAAATTATAGGTTGTTAAGATAAGTCTCTGTGTAAACTATTGCAGCTCACTGCAGCACATAGGTCTCCCCAATTCTGCGCCAGACATCCAAGTTCTTTGGGTGAAATATCCTCAGCGAACTGTGAAAGTTACTATACTAATAATAGACGGTCAGGCGATCATCTGATAGTGAGTGACCACCATGACAGAGCGACATTGAAGGAGACGCACTGCGCCCGTCACCCGAGACAATACATGTTAGGTCTCTTATACCCGGTAATTTCACTAGATGGTCAGCAATTAAGTGTCATTTACAACAATAAATCCAAAGGATTCCACAATGCAGTTCTTACTAATTATGATGAGGTAAAAATTCACAGTACCTAGTAATTTTTCGGTCTTTCCTACATTATTTAAATAAAATTCCATAACAAATAGTTTTTATACCGAGATCAATTCAACGTACCTAACTGTTAAGGTACTTATATTTTGCCAATTTATTATCCGACCTGTCCAATATGTCAACAATTGCTAGGTTTTTTGTCTTACCCAAATCTGTCAAGTCATTACAGCGTAGTTCCCATGAGAATACTAACGCCGAAATCGGTTTGAGGTCAACCTCTGACATTTGGGAACAATTTAATTTATATCAATACAACAGATGACGCCTGACATCGGGTTATCATAATAAGACATAGCTTGTTAACAGCTACACTTGAAGGGATTACGTCATTTGATTATCTAGACTAGGATAGGGAATTTCACAAATTGTATTCTGTTCCGGGTTTATTAAACTGATTATCATCATTACAGCCTAATATTTTACTACTGAATGAAGGCATCTAATGATTTCCACGCGGACAGATCCCTTGCAGTTGACATCCATCTGCTACTCGCCACTATAACCAGGTCATCCGTTCATCTGGTTAGGGGTCAGCCTACGCTTCGTTTTCCGTTACGCGGACGCTACCCGGGAATCGGCCATTGGTTCTACACACTACATATCTTCCCTGCCCACTGCCACTTCATCTTGTTAATCCTGGGGGCTATGTCGGTTACTCTTGCTCTCCTACGGATATCTTCGTTTTGGATCTTATCGCTTAGAATCACAATCATCTATTTAACACGAAGGAGTGCCTTATCTGGTACACATATATGAAAATCTTCAGTAGCAGGTTTCAGCTTAAACTGCGAATGTGAAGAAAGTCTACGTGTTTCTAGACTTCCCCATGCCTACAACACAGGAAAGGCGGGTCCACACCTGCATCGCGCGGATGGCGTTGACGGACTGAATGGTCAGATGGGCTCAGCGCTTGCCCGCAGTCTGCTACAAGACGTAGCGCCTGGACACAGGGAAGATTAGTCGGTGGGAGTCCTACATAACTGTTCGTTTCCCCCAGAATGGATAGTATTCAATGCAGGATTCCCCTCTTTGAATAAAATGACGCATCTTGATCCGGAAGTCATGGATTCGAATGCGCCGTAAGCCAAAATATTGTAGTAACGGTGGGAGTCAGTCGGTTGCGCAATTTTTCAGATTGGATAGTACATTGCTGGCAGTTTTGTGCTTTTTATGAAATTAAAAAATGATGACTACAAAATTACTACCTACTATTGTTTCCTTCAACACAGATATATCTTTTACCACCACTGTATCGTTCTGTATACATGAACACAAATCAAAATGTATAGATTTATCAAATCTTTTGGATACGATTTCACAATCCATTTTCTCAGACATTCCAACAAATTTAAAAGTTAAGTAATTATTTCATTCCAAGAACCCTGTGCCCTACTTTCGAACATTGTATAGTTTGTACGAGCTCCTGAAAATGTATCGACGTAATGCTTTCGTAATGATCGTACTACCTAAGCGTTCCACTCAAGCCCGAGATTAAAAGGGAGCTGAGGGAAACTATAGGTGGCTAACCTCTTTCGTGTGGCCATTACTTTTTAATCACACCCTTTACCTAATTAATTAGGGTCAAAGGTGGGCATGACCGTTGTGATAATTTAAACTGTAAGCCGCTTAGTTTTACAATAATTTTGATGTTGATCCCTCGAGACCTGGGTCGCTGAGGTGCGTGTGTCCCGCGATTAGGGCAGTTATCAGTTGTTGGTACCACTAGAATGTTGACCATTCTATTATATTTACATCCTTTTTGCAAATACGCTTAATAATATAGAGTTTGAATATAATTCATTGGTATTCAATCACAACACTTATGTATACATGTTCTGGTTCATCATCATCATCATCAGCTCATTAAACGTCCCCACCGAGGGGCACGAGCCTACCCGTATAGGGTGATTAGGCCTTAGTCGTCCACGCGGGCCCAGTGCGGATTAGACGACTTCACTCACAACCTTCGAATCTCTTCGCAGGCGTGCATGAAGGTTTCCTCACGATGTTTTCCTTCACCGTAAGAGCGTCGGATATCCTGGAGATCGGATGTTATTTGGGATGTTGTTAATAACAACACTTAGGCTAAACTATACGATGCTTTTGTTCATATTTGGTCATAAATTACTAATTATTTTGACTCATAATACAAAAATAAACTTGAAGTATTCAACAAGGTCGGTATCAATCAAGTAACAAGTCGAAACAATTGAAAATGTACGAAAATATATATGGCAGATAAGTCACAGAACTAAGAAAGGCAAACCAAAACCAGCGAATCTGAGGGTATGTCGCAATTAAATATAAATATCGTTATAGTAATCCAAACTTTACAATTTATAATATTCCTCGTTTTGTTAAAACATAATGGTTTTTTATAAACAAATATATGAATTGTCATTAAAAAAATTTGTCGCTGTCACTCATACTTACACAACCTATTAAAATACCATAATATTCATTGTTTTATTATCTGACAAAACCTTAGCGAACCTTTAATATTTTTGTTACAAATATACAAGTGATCACTTAAGGAATTCTGAATAAGCATTAGTATAAAACTTATAAAGCACCACGTTTTACTGACCATAATTTACGTAGAAATCACACATGCGTGTGCTTACCAAAGTCAACTTACATGACGTAATCACATTTTTAACGAGCTTCACAAAAGCATGTAAGGACACGATAAGCATAATCAGATTAAGCACTTAAACCCCCAAAATAACTGGATAATTAATGTTGCTAAGTAGATTTAAACTTGTTTCATTATACATTTTAACTGAACGGAAATTATTTGAAATGAGCGCAAAATATTTGGACCTCAAATTAGCATAATCCGTATAGGGGTGGAAAAGGGTTGAAACTCCAATCCCCGTGCTCAAGTTACCATGATGTATTAGAGTTTTCAAACTGTTGGGTATTTTTCATGTAGTGGTAATCTGATTATGGGGTCAGTTCAATGAGATGATATCGATATTGGATCATTAGGGAGTCTCTCTCTCTCAACCTATCGCAGTCACTGCTGGACATAGCTCCCCCATTTGCGCCAGATATCCCGGTCCTCCGCTTTCTCATCCAGCTCCACCAGAAGACCTTCCGCAAGTCGTCGTCCATCGGGCCGGAGGGAGTCCTACGCTACGCTTGCCAAGACGCGGTCTCCACTTCAGAACTCGTCTGCTCCAACGGCCATCGGTTCTACGACATACGTGACCAGCCCACTGCCACTTCAATTTAGGAGGTATTTAATATTAAATACTTAATTTGTTGATTTATTCGGAAATTTTAACTTAAACTAATTATATTTAGCATCGATTGCTATGATTGCATCTACACTGTTGTGCAAGTACTGCTCCCTTATATATTACGGGAATCAATTGAAGTTTCATTATTGATATCTACAGGCGTTCACTGATTGCGAGAAAATTAGATTTAACGATTGACAATCTCCTAAAAATGACCTGAAAATATATTTTATTTCAAAACAAAAACTTAATCAAAAAATATCCTCATCATAATCATTATAAGCTCATAAAACATCCTCAACGAGTGGCACGACCGTACCACACACTTACCCGTAAAGGGTGTATGGGCCTTAGTCATCCACGCGGGCCCAGTGCGGATTGGCCGACTTAAAACACAGCCTTTGAATTGAATCTCTTCGTACGCATACGCAGGTTTCCTCATGATATTTTCCTTCACCGTAAAAGTTTCGGATAACTAAGATATAATTTCAACAATTGCAAATCACATTGGTACGAGACGGGATTTTAACCTGCGCCCTCCTGACCGGAAGGCAACAGTCCACACCATTGTGCCACTGATGCTACTATCCTTGTATTCTTAATGAAATCTAAATTTCACTTTTTTTTACTTACTTATATGACAAAAGCTATGTATTTGACTGCTCATTATAAATACATATTCGTAAAAGTATATTATGTAAACATTGTCTTCTTCAAAGTACGTATGAGTTTTAAAATAGTTGTCTATGGATATTTTATAATCGAACATAATTATTAAATATCGACCTGATCATCATCATCATGTGTGCTGAATCATCGAGTGCTAAAAATAAAAAGTCCTTTTCTGAACCCATGCAACTATTTATTTATTTAGAAAGGTACACCGACAGTACATATACACAACATTGGACAGAGTTTAGATAAAAGTTATGGTCTGGTACATATACACTTTATAGGCGAAAACGACATTGATAAACATTAAAATAACAACACATGAGATAAAAAACAAAACTAATAAGTAACATTCACAATACCAATTATAAATAAATATAAATTAAATAGAACACCAGTTTAATAAGATATAGAATTTCATCGCAACGTTATTTTATTATCTTTAAATTTTGATTTAAAATTCAAAACCTTGTTATGCTGAACGCAAACATTAAGCAACAAAATGTTGTCATAAAATGAAATGCAGAGCAAAAATGTAACAAGCGTCATCCAGTTTTAAAATAAAAAGCAACTGGATGGCAAACAACAACAGATCTAACTAATTGGACCGGCTTAATTAAATGAAATAAAAGCGTAGCCGATTTGAGCGAAGCTATCGCTGCACTCGCCTTTGTAATTAACCGTTTTACAATTCCAAATTGAGATATCAATGGAGACAAAGATACACAGGGCGCTGGTTCGACCGTATTAACTTTTGCCAAGATACTAAACATGTTTGATTAAAAAGCGGATGGGGCCTAAACAAATCGTTCGATCCTCGACCGAAGGATATTATATATTGCCGATTGTGTTCAAGTTTAAAGACCGACTTCTGTTTGTCAATTTCTTTGAACGTTGCTGAAATTATATCCTTTGTATCCCAAATGTCAGAATAACGAGTGACACCGCTCTGCGGATGCGAGCAAAAGGTCAAGTCAGGATCGCATGGTGCGGGGTCATCCGTCAATATTTACATGAAGTTGGGAAATTCTTTGTGTTTGCTTTTTATTCCCCCCACCCCCAAAGGGCCTTCGGTTCAAGATCCTTCGTATTATCCGTTTGTCTTTTTTTCACTTTGTTCCCCGAGTTTCTTTGTTGATTTCAGAAAAGGAAATCTTTGAACATCGATACGATTGACAGTAAAGGGGCGATTACTGACTCAGTGTATTTTTGTATAAATGTATTTTGGTCTACCGCCACAATTAGCAAAAAAGTTATGAAAAGATCTCTTATTTGCGTGCAAGAAAAATAACCATCTTTGTATAAAATCCTCCGAAGGTGCAAGTACTCGCCTGCTCTACTTGTTGTTAGTTAAGAAAATCACCTTAGTTGATACTAAGGTGATTTTCTTTACCATAAAGTTTTTCTAAAAATATTTACCAAAATAAATACAAATGTAAATTATAATTGAAATATTAAAACTACAGTTAGAGACACTAAATATAATTTTTATATGTGCTTGTTTTTTATATTATGTGTTAAATAATGCATAAGCGTTTGTTGTTTTGTATGTGGTTTCTTAATACAAATTTTCTTAATAAAATCCTCTTTTCTTTATTTTATTTACGATAACGTGGTGGAGGCAAAATTTGCCATCCGATCTGGAGGGTCCAGGTTCAAATTCTGCAACGTACGGTAGTATTTTCGATTTTTCGAAATTATATATACGTTTATCCAATGCTCTTACGGTGGAGGAGCCTACGTACGCATGCGAAGTGATTTAAATGTTGTGCGTGAACTCTGCCAATCTGCACTGGGCCCGCATGAACGACTAAGGCCTATCCCTTTACGGGTAGGTTCGTGCCCTTCAGTGGGGGAGTTAATGAGCTGAGGATGATAATATAAACAGGTATATTTTTGTTAAACTTGATTCCATAGGATTGAAGATTTTCATCGAGGGTAGCTTTAATATTACTTAACTTAAAGTTTATAGTTTAATATAATCGCCTCACGTCACTTACATTTTGTAGACGTGTTGAATAATTAATTATTTCCGTTAAAATATCAGGTCTGTGCCATATAGTGAAATAAACTTGATGAAGTCAGAGTCACGTTATTCGAGGAAAATTCAGACAAATCGCTATCAAACAATCAGCTTCAACTTTTGGTATGTATTCGAGCTAATTCACTTTAAGCCTTTTACAGATACCCAATGGAGGCAGTAATCAGACACTGGCTTCATTGAAATTTTCGTCCTCACAGACAATGAGGCTAACGGGCTGCAATCAACTTGATGTATCGAATTTAATATCGAGAGGAAGGTTTTCAATTAAATCTCAGCTGTTATCAATCTCAGCGAACGTTGCAAGTCAATCATAAGCTATCTAATTATACCGCTTAATTAGTTTGCTGTGTTAGTTAGTTGTGTCGATCACTTTAGAGTTTACATGTTAGCATTTTGTTAGGAACATGTGTATTGTTCCAACTGGTACCATATAAGATAACCGCAAACTTTGATGGTTTTCAACAATAGCTTAATGATTATGCTAAGACAAATAGTTTGAGTTTTCTTTACTTTTGTTCTTACGGGTCCTTCATTAATTGATTTAAATACGATTTATATTATTATTTTAGTTCAAACGTGATAATAAATTCGAAGAACATTATGCTTTACAATTTCATTATAATGATCTTTGCGGAGAATCTATCAATAGATTTTAATAGTGCATGGGCAGTTTTCATTTACAACTATACTCGCGTGCAAGTAAATCGACTCAAGCCTCAAGTACGCATAACAAGTGATATAACTAAAAAATGCCTTATTATACCTCTATATAATGTTTTACATAATTAAAGCCTAGTAATTGAGCTTTAAAATGGTGTAAGTTGCATGAAAATCGATTCAGTAGTTTAGTAAAAAAGGTTAATGCTAATGATAATGTAAAAATGTTGAAAATTCATACAATTTCACAGTATGGGGTTATTGTGTTTAAATGAAACAAAATGTGCGTAAGATAAAAAAATATTCGTGTCAATATTTGGTATTCCCTCCTCTAGCTCTGATCACTGCTCTCATGCGATTCTTCATCGACCTTATCAACTTTTTAATGGATGATTGTGGTATTCGACCCCACTCTTCTACCAACGCAGTCTTGAGCTCATTGATGTTTGTCGGAGCTGGATTCCTCGCTCTAACTTTCCTTTTGAGCTCGTCCCATATGTGCTCAATGGGATTTAAATCGGGGCTGAGCGCTGGCCAATGCATAGTGTGAATTCCAACTTCGTTCAGGAAATCACGTGTGGCCCGAGCAGTGTGACATCGGGCATTGTCATGCATCAAGATGAAATTTTCCCCAATAAAGCCTTGATAAGGGACAACTTGATCCAGTAGAACATTTTCAATGTAACGATCACTGGTCAGACCTCCTCCCCGGCCTCCCCCAGGAACGAAAACAAGGTCCGTTTTGCCTTCTAAGGAAATTCCAGCCCACATCATGCAAGATCCGCCACCATATGCAACGGTTTCCACAAAGCAGCACTGTGAAAACCGTTCACCGGGACGACGGTATACCGCCTCTCCTGTCGCTGCCATGGAGACACATCCTCGTCTCATCTGTGAACAGGACTGACTGCCATTGCTCTATGCTCCAATCCAAATGTTCTCGAGCAAAGTGAAGGCGTGCTTGACGATGAGCTGTGGTCAACTTCGGGCCTGTAGCGGGTCTTTTCGGAGTAAGGTTAGCTTCTTTCAACCTTCTTCTAACTGTCCACTGACTGACAGTCACCCCGCGAACTTGACGTAGCTCCTGCTGCACATCTACGCCGGTAAGGTGTCGATTTCGGAGAGAGGTCGAGACCAAAAACCGGTCGTCACGCTCCGAGGTGCACCGGCGTCGGCTGGTATTAGGCCTCCGAGTGAAGGCACCAGTCTCTTGAAACCTTCTGTATACTCTCGAGACAGCGGACTGACTCATATTCAAACGACGAGCGACTTCTCGCTGGTTCAACCCTTCTTGCAACAGGGCAACGACTTGAGCGGCTTCTTCAGGTGTTGTATCCATAATTTTCTTCAAATGACGGCTTTAATTTGCAGAGATGTGTTCAGGTCAACGTCTAATGAGCGACTGATAAGAAAAAAAACGATTACAGGGGGTTTTATAGGGGGTTGTGTCGCGCAAGTTGTGAATAGAGCGCAGAGCAGTTTACGGGAGGTTGCGTTCAGTTGCATTCTAAGTACAAGTGTTTATTTAAATTACTGATATTATGCTACCATTTGAAAGCCTAATTACTAGGCTTTAATTATGTAAAACATTATATAGAGGTAAAATAAGTCATTTTTTAGTTATATCACTTTTTATGCGCACTTGAGGCTTGAGTCGATTTACTTGCACGCGAGTGTAGATAATCCGGCCCTCATTTTCTTTTATAAAACCAATTTCAGTTGTCCTAAATTACACAATCATCACACATTTGCCAATTCATATGTAAGGAACCCTGTTACTCCAATATAACATTAGCAAAGTATTGGCAAAAGTTGGCAATAAACATATGAATTCTAGGACTGTTAATTTTTTTCAGGACAGTTAACATCTGCAGATATGATAAATTAATATTTACATACTTTAACAGTCTGTGAGAGTTCATAGTTAGGGCTTACATACCAAAGACAAGTATTAGTACTGATCTCAACATCAGCTTATTAAACGCCCACCGAGGGACACGAACCTACCCGGGTGATTAGGCCTTAGTCGTGCCAGTGCGAGTTGAACGACTTCACGCCAACCTTTAAATCTATTCGCAGGCATGCGCAGGTTCCTCTTTCCTTCACCGCAAGAGCGTCAGATACGTACATATAATATCAAAAAATTGAAAATACATTGGTAATGCATTTGCTTCATTATAACGTTTGTATCTTAGATACACTAGAAGGTATATTTATGCACTTTGTAAAAATTATAAATTTTATGCCGAAACTGTTGTATAATGTATAGATTTACGTTATTAATAAATAATTCATCATCTAGCTACGTTTTCAGGGTCAATAGCGCCATAGAATATAAAAAGACAAACATTTGTCTTTGTGTCTGCGTATTTCCTATCTAAAAAAATGCACCCATAATCAATACCTAGTATAAAGGCATCCATAAGTGAAAATTTCAATGTTAGATTAAATGAATTGAAAAAAAAATTAAATTTTAGGCACATTGGATGGATCAAACGATTTAAATTAGTTAATATTAATAATTTATTCATTTCTAGCTATCCAGAAGATTTTACTGCTATCAGTAAAATCTTTCATATTTTACTAAGATTAAAGTAAAAATAATATTTTATTCACTTAACGCTACAAGCCTCGCAATGTCAAAAGGAATCTCAGTACGGAAGTTCATTCTTTATTTCGTCATTACCGACTTATATGGGTTTAAATTCATAATTATGAAAACTACGGTAGTTACGTTCTTTGAAAATTTCTATATTAGATTTTGACGGATACGATTTAGTAATACTTTATACATAAACAAAGGCAGCTGGTTTGTTTGATCTTTGTTATTAACGTTCCATTTTGTCTTTCATTGCTTGTGTATGGATGTAGTTATTGTTACTAGAATATTTTTACAAAGATGCATTGTTTTTTATCTTAACAAACACGAGGGAAACTAAACGTAAAGCAGAGTAAGATAAGTTATTTTTCGGATTTATATAGCATTTTAAGGTCGATTTCATTATAGTTTGCGATAGATGACATTATATATATATTTGTTTATTTTCTAAGTTTGATTCGGCTAAATTGAGATACGTATTTCTATATTAACAGTGGTCTGCGTTATCTCGTAGAGTGAGAGAGATGGAGCATATTCCGAGAAATGAATCTTATAGAATTATAATATTTAAAATACAATTGGAAGACATGTATATTTATTTACTGCTAATATTATTTACTTTGACTTTTAAATTTAATCAAAATAAAGTCATTTTTATTATAATTCCTATTCACGGTTGAAAGCAAATGTGTTGATTTGCGATCAATTCCTTGTAAACAAGAACGAGGTCTTATTACACTTTGCACAATATCAGCAAACATGATGCAAACTGATTTTTATAGGATAGGGGGTAACCCGCAGCCAGATCACCTGATGGAAAGTGAATACCTCATTTGCCTTTGGTGTCGCAGATGTTAGGTGTCTTATATCCAGAAATTTTACTACCTACAGTGCCCCTGTCCCGAAACGCAGAAGTTTACAGTACTTTTATTGAACATAAACAACTGATAAACAGTCATTATTCTCCATCAATGTCGCACTGCGCCCGTCACACGTGACACCAGATGTTAAGTCTCTTATACTCAGGATGTTTTACTAGCTACATTGCCCCTATCCCGAATCACAGAAGTGCAAGGCACTTCTTTTCCACGGGATGATATCTTGCACTACGATTCAGTTCCGAGTCTACTACCTAGTGTCCATATGTACCATTAAAAAAACTTATAACTCACCGAAAATTATAGGTAGTTCAATCAAAATTAATGGTATTAATAATTACATGTTCAGTGCACATTAATCCATTAAAATGCAAATTAGTAAAGTGGCGCGAGGGAAATCCCTTGTTTAGTTTTATGGTCACAACCCGGATCGTTTGTTGAGATTAAACATTCACCCCGTATAGATATTTCCAAAAACAACACCATCATATCATTACGGCGTCATAACAACCTAATTTTCTATTATCGCCAAATAAAACACTGAAAAGTGAATGACACATGAAATTAACTGATAATACTACGTTAGCGGGCATTATGTATTCGTGGCTAGTGTTTATAGAGCATTAAAAGTGATGAAAATCTGAAAACTACCATGATTACATGATCGGGAAAACTTAACTAATAATAGCTTATTTAATTAATGATTCGGTAAGAACTTATAAGGTTCTGATAAAAATATTATATCATATTTTTTTGTAAATACGTACGTATTATATATAAAAACCTAACAGTCTTGGAAATAAATATATTTATTAATTAGTAATTTGACGAACAATTTGGTGTTGCGGATGAGAGGTCAACTGCAACGCCAAGGGTTTCGGGATCGATCCCCGGGCAGTACAAACATTTGTGTGCATGAACATGTCTGTTTGTAATGGTCTGGGTGTTTTCTATGTATAATATGTATGTATTTCCAAAAAAAATATGTATATAAAGATGTTTATCCGTTGTTTAGTACCCATAATACAGGCCTCACGCTTAGCTTGGGGCTAGATGGCGCTGTGTGAATGTCAATGGATATTTATTTATTTAAATTTATGTACTTTTTATTCAAAAGTGGGCAAAATCAAACGGCTGACCTGATGGTTAATGACACCAGGCCCATTTATTATTGAAATATCAGCGGGCATAGAAATGCATTTGCGGCCCTTTAAATGGTATAAGCTTTGTTTGTAGGTCACTAGGTTGTAAAGTTAAGATTTCAAAACGTTGGTTTCTGTAGAGATCTAACCTAGAACCTTTGTGAGCTAATGCCAGTTAACTTTTCAAACTTTACACCACATCGAGTCGTCAAACCTGTATTAGATACCTTAAAATGAACAGGATGAAGACATTGCGTTGCAATTTTATAAATAAATATGCTTAAATAAACAAGAAGACGACATGTCGCACCTTTCATACTATAGGGGCACATCTCAAAAATTAGCGTTTTTGAGTTTTACTTATAAGCTGACCCAAAATCTATCCATGACGCTCTTAATAGAAAGAATGAAGCCGCGAAAACTTAGTTTATGCCTTTTTCATATTTCCGAGTAAAGTGTGTCTTATTAATAATGCTGGGAAAACGTTAATATGCGATAAGTAATTCAAAACTTACGGACATACTCTTATAATGTTCAGTTATTTTGCAATTAATGTTTTCAATTATTTATGACTTATTTTGTGAGAACAGAAGCGCTTAAGAATCTTTAAACGCGTTTTCCCAACAATCATGTTTTTCGAATTGTGCCCCTATAATATAAAAGCTGCGATATATATTGTGGCTTCATTATCATTAAATATTTGAAAAAAATCTCCAGCTCCCAATCTCAAGTGGCCGGACTGAAATTGTATTTCTGAATCCAGCTAAAATTTAATCAATAAAAAGTTTCCTGTATGCGTTTAGCTTAGTGCTTTGTTCCTGTGAACAGTACTAAAATCCAATATTATGTTTGTTCACCCGCAATATTGCAGTTCCAATGTAAGCACAACTTGTATTACAGCAGTACAACGGAAAATGTATATTAATTTGCTTAAATTCATACTGATACTCGCAGTATGAGTTTTTGTTCTTAGTCATTACAGCGCTGCCGTGTGTTAATTCTTAACAACGCTAGGCAGCCATTGCTGAAGCAGGGTTCTTTTTGACACGGGAAGATACTGCATTTATCATCTTTCTTTTATTTTGTTATGTATTTTTATCTTTATGTACTTATTCTTTGTAAATATAACTTTTCTGTTCCTTAGTATTCCTTGTCTTATGTAACGTTGTCCTTTTTTATAATAAGTTCTATCTTATGTTGGTAGATGTAGTGTTTTCTTTTATTGTCAAATCAAGCATTTTCTTTCTTTCTATTACGTTTTACTGCGACTTATGCGACTTTTTCAATATCTAAAAGGATGCTAAGTTATAACAGTGTGGCAGGTTTCACGGCAAACCCGCGTCTAAAAAAAATGTATTAACAGGACCTGACGCAAACATTTTGTCATTTTTTTAAATCATTGTTTTTGTAGGTGGCCAAAAATCTTGATTGAGATAACTATCACCAAACAATAGATTTTCTATTGTCTTTCTGCGATAGTCTTCGAACAGATAATAAAAAGTATATTTAGTGTGTGCAAACGTATAATTAAATTAAATCATGCCAAAGTATAAACATTTTGAACCTTCCGGATACAAAACTGGTTCAGTAGTAGACAATGAGGCTCGGAGATTTCACGGTAACCCACGACAGATCGGAGAGAGTTAACGACTTCCACCTTAAGTTCTAACGACTTAACATGCCTTCCGCAGCAGGGACGAATCCAAGATGATATTTATCGATCATCCATTCTATGAGTGACTATTGCGATAATTTGATTCCGCGACTGTCAATTGAAGCCATTTATTTCTGAAGATAAAAAAGTAGGTTTAATCTAACAAGTATCATGGATCAAGTTATGCCTTTGATTCTTATCGTCTGAGTTAACTTTCATGTGACATTTTGCCAGTGTGTTATCGGAAGCAAAGAACGGGTTACGCATTTTAATATCTTATACGTACGCATTTTAAAATCTCATACGTTAAAGATTTCTTCTAATTAAAGTGCAAGATTCACTTCAATATTATACCAAGTTCAAAAGGATTATACTTAATATATATCATGTTTATATCTTATTTTCGTGTGCCTTCTTAGTAAAAGTACATTGTGCATGGTTGCTTTAGTCTGCCGCTCTAATTGCCTAGCATTTTAGTTTATTTGGTCTGCTGGAAAAAAACTCTTTTAGGGATAAGCTCACCTGTACTTATTGTTCCTTTTTGATACTCATTAAGTTATTAACAAGTACAAAACAACAAAAACAGTCATCCCTATAATGTTCATCTAAAACTCAAGTTATAGTTATGTATTTTATCTTATATAAATGTAAGTGACATATATTAGTATTTTATATACTGTAGATACGAATGTATTGACACACTGGAATGATTTCATAATCAGCCAATTAGTAATATACGACCTTTTGTAGGGTCGTATTACGTACTTCACCCACACATTCGCTACACTGAGCAATTATTTATCGACAAAGCTTTCAATCATATGGCGGAAAAATATATGCAATAAATTAAGATCCATAGCGTCTTCAACCAATACTAAGGTCAAATATAACGTGCCAAGACGCATATTAATGACACAGAAATAGCCGAAATTAATTATACGCCTCCGAATGCTGTAATAGACATAGAAATAATAAATTATCGCGGAGTTAAACTTGTTATTATTCGTCATTCTAACTTGGTGTTTGAAATACGAGTATAGTATTGCATTCAACACATAAAACAGACATCTTCTACTATAAATCTTTCACTTGAAAGTGAAAAGTGTTGGCATTTTGGCGATCTATTCACATGACGAAATTTGAATAATAGTTGTTAACGCAATTATAAGTATATTATCTCAAAAATACTAGTTGTATATTAGCGTTGATAAACCAGAATTTAGAGACAGCTTGAAATGTATCAAGTTTACCTTGTTCTGGCGAAACAATCTTTCCTTGTCAAATTACGAGTATGAGCTTTTGGTTTTATTGAAGTTTTCAATATCGATTGATCTATTTGATAATTGGTATTTATAGAAAAGTCCTCCACTACTGATTAAAGTACATGAAGAATGAAAATAGAGCAATTTGAAATTATTATCATCTCATCATCAGCTCATTACAAGTTACATAGTTCAGTTCTAAAAAGTAAGATTACCAACGCTCACTTAATAAACATCTGCTTCTATCGCAGTTTACTTGACCTTTGGTTTTTAATGTCCGTTTTATTTTAAATCATCATATATTTTTATTACCTACATATTTTGGAAGTACAAAATTGTCAATACAGGTTTTAATGGATGTTATTTAAATTTTCCAAATTCTGACCTCGTAGTAGCGACAACTTGTAAATAGTTGGAACTTTTAATAATATGATCGTTTATTCCAAAATCCTAACAAAACTTCGACATTAGTCGCTTGCTGAGGCTTCTTTTTTACTATTAAATCAACATTAGTCCTCCAGTATAATATTTCAGTTCATTCCAGTTTAATATAGCAACCTTTATGTATGCACCTATCCCGTTAGGTACGTCCACTGCGTTTGTTATAATAAATCTTTATATGAAAAAAATCATGCGTAACCCCAACCATAGATATAAGCATGAGTACAATGCCGATAAGAGAAACAAAACGTAATAAAATCACTCTAGGCTCAATTTGTTCTTCTTGACTTAACAGTAATTATGCTTGTAATAATAAATACTTTTTGATTGAGTTATTATATATAATACATATATTGAGTATTATATTTGTATCATATGATTGAGTATGACAAAGACATATTAATACCGACTTCAAAAATATGAACGTCTTACGTCTTCAGTAAATCTTAAAGTTTAATATCATGTCTGAGCTTACGCTAAATTAACATTCTAAAAGATTTTGCGGGTATTTCTTCTAAAAGGTTTTGTGATATCAGGGACTATTTTGATATTGAATTCGGTATTTAACAAATAAAATGAAAGATATCTTTCAATGTTGTACACGTAAGTCTGAGAAACGTTATTCTTATTTCTAGGAAATAGCGGATTCGCTCTGCATAAACATCGTTGAAATTAGCTAAATTATAAAATAAATAAATATTTACTGATATTCACACATTGCCATCTAGTTACTACGCAGGCCTTACCATGTAATATGGGTACTAAACAACGGACAAACATACATTTGTGTCATCATTGAGACTTCGGCTACTACGCCAAGAGTTCCGGGTTCCATCACCGGGTAGTACAAATATTTGTGTGCATGTACTCGTACAGGTCTGTTTGAATTGGTCTGGGTGTTTTCTATGTATAATGTATGTATTCACAAAAAAATACACTAAGTTTGTTTATCCATTGTTTAGTACCCAATTCCCAAACTACAGGCTGTTTTATTTGTAATTAGATGGTGCTGTGTAAATGTCAGAGGAAAATTATAATTATTTATTAAAAAACAAAACCCCAGAAGTTAAAGATATTACAATAACTCATGATTCAGAAATACAGAACTTTGATACAACTAGATGCAATACCTTTAAACAGTGTACTGTGAAAGGTAGATGCCTGCATACCGAATTATCCTCGCCAATATTAGCCAATGAATAGTCCTAATTTCCGCGCGCAGACACAATAATGGTCGTTTCTCGCGAATCACCAAATTGTCGTCCGAAACACGCCAGTCACGAGGCACGAGAATTAATTTTCTCGTTGTGAACACAAAAGCTTTGCCGTGTCGGTCTATTATTTCTACAACTTGAGGGTATTTTTATATTGCGTTCGATGACATTTCTGTAATTATAGGAACTTTATATGGCTGATTGCACATCGATGGCTAACTGGTGTGGACTGTTTCCTTCCGATCTGGAGGGCGCAGATTCAAATCCCAACATGTACCAAAGTATTTTCAAATTCTGGTTTATTATCCGACGCTCTTAAGGTGAAGGAAAACGTTGTTCGGAAACCAGCGCACGCCAGCGAAGAGATTCAAGGGTTGTGCGTGAAGTCGGCCAATCCGTACTTTGTCCGCGTGGATCACTAATAAGGCATACACAGCCTTTACTTGTGCCCTTGGTGAGAAGTTTAATGATAATAATATCTTTATAATCCTTCCTATCACACGTACTTAAAGTCTCGTTTTTATTTTACTCGTAGTACTGAAGATTCTTGCAGGTCTCACTTAAAATCTATGCTTGCTTTTCCACCGCATAAGTCTGACTTCTTTTCCTATTCATTCACAGTTCATGTAGTTAGTGGAACTCTCTTCCCGCTAAGATTCGTGACAGCCCTAGTGTTTCCATTTTTAAAAACGTCAAGGAATTCTATCTTTTTAGTTGATATATCAATTTATTTTATATATGTATAATTATAAATTTTAATTAATGTCATTGAAACATCTTCGAGTATAAATATAATTATTTTGTTCTGATTTGTATGTGTATTGTAATGTTCTGTTTTTATTGTATGTTTGTGTTTATAGTTCTTGTAAAGGGGATGGAGGTTTATTAAATATGTATTTATATTTTATTGTATTTATATTTGTTTAAGATATCGTAACATACTAAGCTTATACATGGATGTGCACTTTATCTGCCTGTTTCAGTTATTTATTTTTCTTTCTGAGGACTGCTGGAAGAGATTCCATATGGAATAAGCAGTACCTTTGTACTTATATTTCAATTACATTTGTTAATTTTCTATGTTTATGTGTGCATAAATAAATAAATAATATACAGTTTTTCACCCAAAATTGTATTGAATGACTATATTGAAATCTGATTTCTCCTTAAATAAATACATTTTACGACAGAAGTCCAGTGTTGTCACTCAGTACTCTACTTCTTAGTAGAGTATTTGTTAAGTTTGCTAGATCCGAAAAGTTTTAAGTTTTAATCAATAACATTTTGTTAGGTCAACCTTTTCACACAAAAGTAAGTACTCCTATAAAAATATTGTCTTGTTGCTTCCCAATGTTAATTTCTCGAAATTTTTTCAACCTGCAGAAATTTCAAAAAATATTTTTGCCCTACGGACCAATTATCCGCGACGGAAGTACTTAGACAATCTCAGCGCATGTCTTAAGGAATCATTCTGTGTCGCGCTCGAGTTCGCACAATTCTCATTATATCACTGGGAATTGGACGCTGAATGAGCCCTCTCGGGCAGAGCGCAAATAATTATTCATATTTTGGAATTTTAATTATAAATTTGGTTTACGTCCGAAAAGACAAATGTCGCCTTTTATATTTTAGCTTTATATTTCAAAAGCTTTTGAATAAGTTATCAGCATGGGCAAAAATTCAAATTTTCATCAGTTTTTAAAAAATATTATTTTAATCTTAAATTTTGCAGATATTTTATGTTATCTAGCATTTTAATGAACCTTGACAGAAACGTAAAAATCGGGTACATATCGGTACTTATATATTATTAGGTACTAGTTAGGCCTATAATCCTCAATTGGCAGGTGGCTTGGAGACAGTACCTATAAATGGTTAGTTTTGTACTGAGAGCTTTGTAAACCGTTCTCTGTGAATATTTTGCCTCCGAGCACCCTCGGAAAGATTAAGGACGGTGACAAGATTGTATTCTAATCTGCCGTCACCACTATACCGTAGCGTTTATCATCATTATCATTAGCTCATATGACGTACCCACGGAGAGGCACGAGCCTACCCGTAAAGGGTATATATATAGGCCTTAGTCTTCCGTGGGCCCAGTGCTTTTGGCCGACTTCATGCACAAAATTTGAATCACAGGCGTGCGCAGGTTTCTCAGATGTTTACCTTCACCGTAAGAGCGTCGGGTACACGTACATATAATTTCAAAAATGACATTGGTATGTGGCGGGATTTGGTCCTGCACCCTATAAATATATATCTAGTACTTACTACGTAAATACTATTGACACCTAATATATTAAATATCTTTTACAAGTATAATATTCGTGTATACACGAAATACCTACAGCATGTGTATACGCAGTCCTTTACTGTGCAGTCTGTTCGTGTATGGAATTCTTTACCACTATCGATTCGTAAATCCAAAACCCTTCCTATTTTTAAAAGTCAGTCAAGGATTATTTCCTGGCTTGGTGGATTATTTCATTGTCCTTTTTTGCCTGTCACTGTTATTTAAGTTGAATAAATCGTAGTATATTATTTTGTATATTATAAAGTTTTTTTTAGGTATTTTTTGTTTATATATATATTAAGTTGATAGTTACATATGTATGTATTTAAGTATATATATTTAGGTTATTTGTGTTTCTCTTATTCTTGTTTATATGAATGCATACCCCTTCTTTCAATTGTCCTCTTCCATTATAAGTTGGTTGTCTGGAAGAAATTACTATTTAGTAATAAGGCCGCCAATTGTACTTTTTTTTCCTGTGCAGAATCTTGTTAAGTGTTTTATTTGTTTTGTGCAATAAAGAATTATCTATCTATCTACCTAAAGATCATACATGAATATAATTTACCTATTCATTTCGTTTGCAATTGCATAAGATCTACATTACTACGTCGTCCATAATACCCATATACACAATAGTACGTAATATGACGCGAATCTTTGCAGCCGTACAATAAAAAAGCAATTAGCGAAGCTCTTAAAGGTAATCTTCAAGAGATTTATCGTCCTAATTAGCACCCTTAAAATAATGGACACGGGGAACAAGTTCATTTTCATGTTTTACACTTTCTGCTTTCATATTGTTGAGTGCTTTAACTTGTTAAAAAGTCTTATTAGATGTAAGGCAGGTAGCGTGAAACATTAGCCTGGAATGTGGTATTTGGTGCGTTAGCTAATTATTTAGTTTTTTTATTTATAAGGTACTTTAGGTTCGTGGAACCTTCAGCCTGGAATTTGGGATTTGATGTGTGGGCTAGGTTAGGTTAGTAGAATTTTTAAATATGTTTTATTTATATATAATTGCTTATTTATGGTTAAATATATACTATATAAGGTCGCTGGTGGAGGCTGGATAAGGAAAGCGGAGGAACAGGATATATGGCGCAAAATGGGGAGACCTATGTCCAGCAGTGGACTGCGATAGGTTGAAGAGAAGAAGAAGAATACTTAAACTAAACTAAATAATAGTTTTACTAAAGAATATGCGTAAGTGTTCACGATTATTATAATAATAAAGCGCGCACAAAGCCCAAGTCAATATTGTTTCCGTTCGCTTGTTTGAATATAACTATTTCTGGGTAAACATTTGTTATTGTAAAGATTTGCTCAATACCAATACGCTATACGGTAGTTCTGTAATAAAACTTATACAGAAAGACTTATAATTTATGGCTTCATCATAATATTTGGTTGAAAAAATTACTGAAAAGTTTTGCGTATGACATGAGAAATATAGGACAATAAATATATATTTTTAATCAGATAGACTTACTGCTCAAAAAACGTAAATATGGATACAATATGATAAATATATTAATAAGATAAGAGCGTCGGTGACTCAATGGTGTGGACTAAAAAGAAAATAAAATAAATAAAAGATATAATACAAAAACACCATAATATTAAAAAAAGAAAAGAAGAGATAATAAAGTCTCTGACCACCATGTCAGGGGATAAGCTGAAAAAAAAAATGGTGTGGATTGTCACCTTTCCTACCGGGGGGCTGCGGTTCCCGATCGTAAATGTGTTTTCGAATTTTCGAAAATATATGTACGTTATCCGACGCTCTTACGGTGAAGGAAAACATCGTGAGGAAACCTTCATGTACAACTGCGAAGAGATTCGAAGGTTGTGTCTGAAGTCATCCAATCCGCATGAGCTAAGGCCTCATCACCTATACGGGTAGGCTCGTGACCCTCTGTGGGGATGTTTAATGAGCTGATTATGATGATGATTTCAATACAGTATAATAAAAAGTATGTTGCAGGGGTGTTCATAATACTATGTACGTGAATGCTATAAATCAACTCGTAAATTATTTCAGAAGCTTAAGCTGTTTGTTTAAAGACTTATTAAACAGGGTTGATGTAGCATGGCAAACTTGCGTAGAATCAGTGGTGATAGGCGGAAAGGTGCTCTAGTTATCCACGGATGGCAAAGACGTAGATAAAGAGGTATGATCAGAGTGAAGCAGGACACACAGATCAAGAACAGGTAAGTTGTAGAAAACATATGCGTGAGCAATTCTTTAATCAGAACATACTAGATACTAGACTGACTACCTGGTTACGGTAGCGATGAAAAATGATCATTATACGAAGAAGTCCTAAACGAAAAGTCTTCATTCTGCTATGGATTTTTGAGGCTGCAATGATGATGATCTCTAGTATAAAAACAAACAAGATACTGCCAGATACGACGAACTGGGTAAGTGTAGTGTAGGTAGTCTTTGTCACAATTAATTTCGTTTTAAAGACGTGTTGAGAATAATTAATAATATAAAAGAAATTATTATTCAACTCATTACATAATATTGTAAACCTTCGATTAAGCTATTACCAAACGGCAGCTTAACATCAACCAGTCGTCAATAAAAGATATGCAGAGACAAACGGCGACTCAATGATTGATGACTTGTTTTCCAACGCGGATATTGGACGTTATAATTATTACTTAGGCGAAATTGAATGGAATTTTCACCATTCAAAATTTAATAAGGCAGATTGCCATAAATAATTAGTTTTGAAACCAATTTAGGAGATTACGCCTAACAAACGGTATCTGTTCAATTATTGAAAAATATGAACCGCAAATACAGATTTTCGTACGCTGCTATATGATTCATCAAATCCAATTTGACACAAATTGTATGACAACTGCGAATGACAAAAACTATTGCCAAGGGATATTGGGCAATTTGATATCATTATTATTAAAGAATATTAAATTATGTTCGACTTTTTGAGTTCTTGAGATAACTTTATTTCATTTTATTTATTTATTTTTAGGGAACATACAGTATATCAAAATTACTTACACATAAAATATAACATAGACCAGTTAAGTTTCCACTTATTCAAAATAAAGTTATTCAAATATTGGTAAGTAAAAAGTTACCACGAACACCACATACTTTACAAAAATAATAATAAACTTTGAACACATATAAAACAAGAAGTAGTTAACAAACTTAACATAAATCTCAACATATGATTCTTCCAGCCTTTTATACTATTACGGCATTAGTGTTCTCTCTCATCTCGTCCTACAAGTATTTCAGATTTTTTATTTCAGTTTCTGATATTTAAGTCGCCCAGCTACTTTTTATTTCACTATATCAACAAATCAAGACAACAGGTCTTCCATACAGCATGGCTATGGGAAGTTGAATCCACCACGTGGTATGAGAAGCAACCCTATAACTGGACTTGAGTGATAAAAGCCAGTACACAAAGTGCGAATAACTGACCAATTAAAAAAAAAATTTTTTTCGAACTGACTACTGCTGTTGGCCGCAGATGGTTTACAGCTTCACCGGGCAAGTGGAGAGCGCAGATGGCTCTCAGCCTTAATATTTACACAACGAGCAAGGGCGTCCCCGAACGGGACTCGAACCTCGGCTTAGGGCGTTGCGGGGGGGGCTTGGTAGCCTAACTATGTTTGGGGAGAAAAGCGACCCGGCACATGCGGTTACGCGAATAGGGACTGTGGCGACCTACAGGACACGCGACGATGGCTCGCCGGCGGGAGCGGATCTCGGTTGTCGTTTGTGAGCTACAACATGGACTGACAGACTAAAAAACTTCGCGTGGGAGTGGCGGATACTTAGGAAGTTTAGTTTCATATGTGAATGTAATACGTTTCGTTACGTATGACGTAAAGTAGAACCATGTTCAAAATAGGCCGACTAAGTCATAAGAAAAGGAACCAAACATTAAGTTTTGATTCGTAACATCATACAATATATTCAAATATTATCTCGTCAACTGTTGCAGTCCACTCGGACATAGATCTCCCCATATTGCGCAGATATCACGGTCCTCCGCTTCCTAATTCAGACTCCACAAGTACCTTTCGCAAGTCGTCGGTCCATCGAGCGA